>LBNU01004880.1:19443-37211 GCA_014162995.1 Artemisia annua
TTTTTGTCTCTCAACCTTGCATTCAGTGCTTGACACTGGATATTTTGATTTTGGCTGGTCATAAGTAACATTCTCCATTCGGCGTCTGAATCAGACAAAAGCTCATGTTGTTCAAGTTGATCATTGTTATCTTGTGCAGTTGATATAATTTTTTCATCAAATGTAACAACTGGGTTTATTGGATTATCATCAAATAAAACCACTGTGGACATGTGATCAGTTATATGAGTAGATAACATAGAGTCAGATTGAACAACTTGTGCATTGTCTGAGATAGAATTAGACGGAGAACCACTGTCATGTATCTGGCATGGATAAGAATCATTTGCTTGATACTGAGCATCAGTGTCATAGATTGGACTGGAATCACTTACCTGGAGTTTATGTGTGTCAGCCATTAGCAGCATATCAACAGTTCCATCTGAGTTATCCATGACAGGAGCATAAGAGGCGGTGTTTGACACTGTATGATCATTATCAGTAGTGGAGTTGCGTGTGAAGTGCCGAGAGATATGCATGCAGATAGTATGCACTTCCATGAGATCTTCCAGATGTTGTTTCCACATGAGTAGTATCATCTTCCAGCTTGAACAAATTTGTCAGACGCGATTCCAGATAGCTATGAAGAGTGATTTGTGGAGCAGGGAGGATGCTTTTCATGAATTTCCTTTGGAGACAAGACTGTGGAAGCTGATTCATTCGTAGGTCATGGTGTGACTGATGCATGACCTCAAGATGTTTCCACATTTCATGAGCACTAGCTTCAAAATACAAGGTAGAATAGATGGAATTTGGAAGACCTAGAGTGATGTACCAACTTGCTTGGTAATCAGCAACATGTTGGTTTAGGTCATGGCCAGTCAAAGTATCTTTGGTTTGTAGTTCAATGAAGCCTGTTGAGTCAGCAATGAATTTCATTTGATATGGTCCTTGATGAATTGATTTCAGTATGAGATCAGCGTGTGGACGATCAGCAGCCCATTGTAAGAATCGTCGTTTCCAAGTAGTGTAGTTTCCATTAATCAACATAGGAGGATTTGATTCATTACCAAAGTGTAATACATGACGAGGGTCGGTACTGTGACGTGGAGTATAAGGAGAGTTTGAGTACGGTAGTTGAGACATGATGAATGACTTGTGTGTAAATGGATCTTGTAGAAGGTATAAGTGTTATGCCAAGCTTTGAAAACTTTCCCAAGTGTGTTCTTGAAACTTTGTTGAAGAATATCTCGAAAAATAGTCAAAGTCCAAAGTTCTCGATAAATTACCAAAGTTCTCGAAAATATACAATTATCGAGAAAAATGTTAAGAATTTTCGAAATCTTTGAGTTTTGTGAGTTTAGCAAAGTTCTAGAAAATTATGAAAAGATTTCGAAAGTTTTTCAAAGATCTCGAAAATCAGAAGATTTCGAAACTTCAGAAAAGATCTCGAAAATGTTCAATTTTTTTCGAAAATATTGCAACAATTATCGAGATTATACAAACTCGATATTATCCAACGAGTCGAAGTGTTTTCTTTCTTATACAAGAGAGAAAAGCACTGAGTAAGCAACGGAAACACCTTAGGAGCAAAGAGCAAGGATCTCGAAAGTTTAGGGTCTAAAGATTTCGAAAACTTGTCAAAACTAGGCAAATTTTTGTTTTTGTAAAAAGCAAGCCAAAAACACGTTTTTAATCCAATATTCTTGTACAACTAACCTTAAAATGATGAAATCTTAAAGAAAGTTGCAAACTTTAACAACTTTTCAAAAATTTGAAAATTTTCGAAAAATTGTACAAAAGTACGAATCAAAATTTTTTGAGAAATTTTGAAACTTTGTTGGTTGTTTGAGTTTGTAACACAAGTTTTGATGAAAAAGATGTGATAAAAACACGAAACAAACAAGAACGTAACAAACTTTGTCAAAAAAAAAATAACGATTAAAAAAGATATTTTTGGTTCGTTAGCAACAAAAACAAAGATTACACCTTCTTCTAGCGATTGATACCACTTGTTAGGTCACCATATTGTAAACACAAGTATTGATTTGATAGAAATGAGATGAGAAATAGAGTTTGGTTGATTAGATCAAATATGAAGAATAAAAGTGCAAGAGTTTCCTTATGTAAATGAAATAACCAGCAAGAAATAGGATTACATGAGAGTCCTATTTATAGGAGAGGAGCTAGGGCAACACTTCCCTATTCCTTCCTTTCTTAAACGTGTGGGCTTAAGGCCCATTGGACGTGTAATGGACTTTACACGTTTACATGATAAGTTAAATATTCTAGCAACCTATTACAAATACTGAAATAACCGAGACTTGATTAAATGTTGATAAACTTAGGTCCTAACAATGTTGATGTCATATCCATGTGAGAAAAATCTTATAAACAAGATTAATACAGTGAAAGAGACTAGACAAGTACCCGTGCATAGCAACGGGATTTTATAGCGGCATATAGTTAAAATGATATTTTGGTTAATTGAGCATAAAGAAGCCATTTCAACTAAAATTATGACCGTTAATCATTTTCAAAAAGTCAAAAAAAACCTTTGCAATGGACAAAAAATATCAAAATTTACTGAAAGAATTGATTAAACTAAAAATACATAGCCTACATACAACAACACAAAAGAAAAATATACTAACCAAGCTTAAAGCCAAATCGGACCTCTACATAGCTTGGAACCTATATATGCAAAAGCAAAAGAAAAATGCTAGTGGTAGCCTCCTTGGCTGCAAATTATTGTTTGCAGAAAAAGAACAACATATATAATCTCTTTAGCTCATTCCATACACTTGAACATTTTGTTTATGTTGGCCACCGCAAATATTGCAAACTACGACTACTTGTAAAGCCTAACAGAGTTTTGAATGACAAATGATGATATAGCTAACTGTAGACATATCAACGTGCCACTAAAATGAAATGAAGGGTTGAAATTTTGAATCAAAGCCCATCTATGTTACAAAGAAGTTTGTTTTCCATTGGTTTGTACCTTCATTAAATCTAGTTCAACTGATGAGTTCCCCTTCTTGTAATCTTTAGTTAGTCTAGGGACTGTTCTGCACAAAACAACAAAAATGATAATTTTAGAATATGGATTATATAATCCAACAAGTGCCATGAAGGAACATGTATGCTCTATCAACACGCCAGGTAACACACAATTCTGAACTAAAACGACATGAACTTTTTTTGTGGAAATATATTTTATAACATCGTCGTTAAAGTGCAATGATAAATGGAATGGTGGATTAACTTAGAAAGATATAATTTTAATAGTCATAATAATCTTGAATTTCAATAATCATGTATCAATTATCCAAACTACTCATAAAATAATACATATATGGCTGCTTTACAAGTTAGTTTGTGAACCGAAAAGAAATTACAATTAAAAATGTTATGATATGGAAGGGAAAAATATTGTGTACCTTGATTAATTGGTTACACTAAGTAAGGGCCTCTCGAATTTTCATTTGCAACATCGAGGACAAACAGTAATAAAGATCACAAGCTGCTTCATTGCACCCATTTCATCAATCTTTAAGCTCTTACGGTGAAAATTGAAAATTAACAAGATGTCTCAAGCAATAGATCATGTGAACTTTAAAACATAACCACACAACTGTGACATATTCAAGGCATTGGATGGCATCCAAGTTACCTTACTTTTCTTGTGTTTGTGGATGTCATTGAGATCTTCATCTCCGTCATGCTTCCTTTTCTGAAAACATGTCAAAATAGCACAGATAAAATTATGCTTTTATATTGGGAAATGAAAATATTACAGTCAGGCACTCGATTGAATTATATGTGAACCCCCTCAACATCCCAGCCTTTTTCGTCAATTAACTCAACAAGATACTTACAACAAGTTATGTAATCAAGGTGGAACCTAAATATACTACGTGTATACTTCCAAACAATTTAAATGAAATTAAACAAACACACTTGAAACAACCAAATCTAAACAGTTTTAAGTTTAAACCACCAAATTAAAACATGTCTCATATCTCATATACACACCATAACAACAGATCGACTAAACCTATAAAAGAATGTCGGCATTTTTAGAACAAGATCAAATATTAAATAGTACAATACAATAGTAGAAACCCACATTAATTAGCTGCTAACTTAAATGTATTTACTTGGTCAACCGGTCATGTGGTTATGTGTGAATGACCAAAATAATCACAACATATGAGCCAGAATTAAACATAAGTTATTCTTATTGAAGTTATCTTTAAGAAAATATTGACTTTACTTACATATGCCTATCTCTATGAGGAGTGATCGTTCTGCAGTGCAACCTGATCCAACTTTCCTGCCATCTCCAGAGTAACCTTTTCGACAAGAATATGTATAGTTTCTGGGCATATCAACATAGTGACGTAGGCAACCATGATCTGAATGTGCACACAGATTAATATCTGTATATATAGTAGTCAGAAAATTAACCGTCAAGCATTAGTTACTTTTATTAAGGGAAAATTAAATAGAGGAATTTGGAAACAACCAACATGCATGGACTTAATGCTTACTTGTACAGTTAGTATAAGGATGGCCTTAATAACCTTTTATGCAACGGCATCGATATCCAGGACCTCCATAATCTTGATCACATTCGCTGTTCCCTTTGCACAAGAAATTACTCGTATTACGT
The DNA here is from genome assembly GCA_014162995.1 of Artemisia annua. Classification (NCBI taxonomy): domain Eukaryota; kingdom Viridiplantae; phylum Streptophyta; class Magnoliopsida; order Asterales; family Asteraceae; genus Artemisia; species Artemisia annua. The sequence goes on from LBNU01004880.1 coordinate 24,101, forward strand.
TGTGCTACCTCACACATATCCATTCCAATTGCCCACTCAAGTAACATTGGCATCGTCTTTACGTTTTCAAAATCAAGCAGATTTGTAGAAGAAAAATTGAACTTCTCTTCGTTCATAACAAAAGCATGGCTACAAGGGTTTATGTCTGTTATATTGCCATGTTTATTGAAGCTATTTGCTAACAATCTAAAAGAGCTCATTCTTGGATCTTAACATAAGCCTCAAAAACCTTGTGCACACCTATTGAACGATGTATACCAAACATTAACATAAATTTGTATAGCAAACTGATAGAGTTATGGATAAATATTAATACGTGTATGACTAAAATCGAACTCGAGACCTCGGGATTGCACACATTGCAAATGAGAATTAAAGTATGATAATAAATATATTGTATATTTATTATTTAAACACAAGTATTTAACGACCGTTAATATTTACCATTAAATGACTAACGACCGTTAGGCAAATAAAAGGAAAGATTGTGTGTAAAGTAATTTGGAAAGTCAAGAAGAGTCTAGAACCCTTCTTTGGGTCCAAAAACCGGCCACCAAGGGAAGGGGTGATTCCCTTGCCCTAACTTGTCCTCCAAAATTACTAAACACTATATATACAAACCTTAGGTTCATTATTTGAAATCTCTTGTGCACACACTTAACCTAAGTTTGTTTTTCTCTTCTTTTCCTTCTTATGGCCGATCAAACAAACACCCTCTTAGGGTTCTTGATTGATTTTTTCATACGAAAAACTCTTGTGTTTTGTTTACTAGCATAACCTTTAATTCGTTAATAGTTTGTGTGTACAAGAACGAGGTAATTACTCACTATAATAATTATTAAGGGATCGATTAACAAAACGGTAAGGGGTTAATCATTGATCCATATAAACCCTAATTAGGGTTCTTCACTTGTTCAAGATTATTAAAGTTTGATTCTTGTTTAGCTAGAATCAAAAGGTGCGTTCCTATTTAATTTATGTTAATCTATCATGTGTTATAGTCGTTCCTAAGCTTCCGCATATGTGACTACTTGATTTATATGATTGTCATGTTTATTAAATTCTAACAGTGGTATCAAGAGCCTACTATAACATATAATTGATTACATAAAACACATAAAAAACGAATTTTGATTGTTTTAGATACATGTTAGTTGAATTTTTAGATCTAGGGTTTAAAAAATTTCGAAACCCTAAAAATTTGGGGGGGGGGTCGATTTCTCCTTTATCTAAATTAGGGTTTGTGGATTTGTTTAATTGGATTAGAAACCCTAGGTTTGCAACATGATTATGTGATCGTATCTTTGTGACCTAATTGGTAATTGTTATGCATGAATCCATGACGAAACATGCATGTTAGTCATGGATAATGATTAATTGTTTATCACATGTTTATTTAGATAGATCTAAAATTGGGGAAGACCTCAATTGTAGTAAAATCAATTTACGTGCTATGTGGTGTATAATTGACTCTAGCTTACGCAATCGGTTATTCGATGGATGTGGCTCACTTGTGCAAAGTGAAAGCTTTAGTTAATTATATGCATATGAAAACCTATAATTGATTTGATTAGGGTTTATCTAATCAAGAATGCATGTGGCTAATTGTTTCACTTTATAATCATTATGTTATTGGTTGTTTATTTATTTGTTTGGTAAATTACTTGTTTATGTAATTATATTGTTTGACATGTTGTAAGCATAAAAGGATAATTTTCAAAAGAAAATAAATTGGACTAATAATGGTGAAACATGATTATTAGAAACTTTACACTACGAAATCTTATGTGTCATACTTAGGGGTTGGCCTTACATGCCGTAATAAATGCATCCTCGCGACGAGATTTGTATTGTAAAAGTTTTTTTAATGTTTTTTAAGACTAAAGTCATAAACTTTTGCTTGATTGATGTTTTTGTACATATGGTTTTGAAAGTAAGTCTTCTTTAGACAAATTCATAGTGATGGAAACAAGGTTTGGAAAGAGCCTAGAGTCTACCTTTGGTTTCCATACACTTATAAGTGCGTTAAAGACGTCTTACTTACATTACCATTCTATGTACAATATCATCTTAAGGGTGATTTACCTCAATTCCACTTTGGTGGATGATAATTGTAGGTTCTTCTTTAATTGGTGAACCCAATACCTCAAGCAAAAAGATTTTGATTTTATCTTGCGAATGGTAATTAAAAGTTGTTTTGAAAACTAATGTCATAAAGATGAGTACATGCATCTTTATACATGTTTTGATTGTCACATCAAAATTTAATACCCTATAAAATTTAAGTTACATGCCATATAACTATAAGGAACACTTGGAGTTAATTATTTGGTATGCGTGAGACCTAGGCCAAATATTAATGACAAGATAAATTTCCTAGAGTGCCTGAGACCACACATGGAGAATTTGCAGTTTCTAAGTTAGACGACTTAATTAAGTTGATGCGTGAGACCTAGAACTTAAGGCATGAGATGGGATGAAACATGCTTACATGACAAATTGATGAATCAATTTGATGTAAATCCCATAATGATCTAGGAATTGGAAAAATTGTTTGCCAATTATTGTTCGATAGATTACCATCTTTTATACTTTCATTACTAGCAGATCAACTGATGTAGTGAAATTTATGAAAAGTTAGATCCTAGGTTTTCAAGAAAAGTATTTGGTTATATGAATATTTCCATGAGTATTATATTTTCTTGAAAATATGTATTATCGAAAATACTAAAATTGAATTTTGTAAATTCTTTTAAATGTATTAATGCAACATTGAACCGTAAACGTAAGTTATTCTTTTCACAAGTAAATTGACACCCATATGGGTTTTTGGTTAGAGTCAACCTTACGAAAAGAATAAACAGTCTTCTTTCCATAAAGAGAAGTGTGAGACTTAATCCTATCCCTTTTCATGAATGAGAAAAGTATAATAGAAAAAATTAGAATTGTCTATATTCTAAATACATAACTCATAGCAAACTTTAATAGTAAGATGATTTGCACATTATGAGTTATTAAAATAGAAACTAGACTAATTACCGAAAATGGTAAAAGACAAACTAGCATATTTATCTAGTTGTTTTGTTTTGACCATTTAAAGATACTACATACAATTGTTGGAATGGTAGATATATTCAGGAAGACATTGCATGCCCAATTTTTTCAAGTTAATTGTTTGGAATGTGATGAATCACATTTACGTAGTAGAATACATTTATTTAGTACCTAAGTAATTGTTACGAATGGGTCTTCTCAAAGATGTAGGAAAGTGAATAGCACACTATTTCCTTTCACTGGTTAATGAAACATTTTATAAATGTTGTCAAATTCAGTGGGAGTATTGTGTTATTATTACTGAATAAGGAATTATTGTAATGATCTCTAATTCAGTGAGAGTTACAAGACTTATTGTCTTGATCATAACTCAGATTATCTTTTGAATGTCTCAAGATAATTACTTTCCAAATAAATAGACACTAATATTTTCAAGGATAGTCATTTGCGTTTCCTTGATTGATTGAGTAACTCTATATCTACTAGTTATGCTAATGACACAAATCATATTGTTCACATTAACAAATGCATGCGTGTTGTTTATATGATACATGGTGTTGTTCCATGCACAAGTGGGAGAAATCTTTATTGTGTGCAAGGTACAACACATAAGAATATGATTTAAAGGATTATCTTAACTGCAAAGTAAGAGACTTACATTCTAATACACATCTAATTCTAAGAAACACTTGGTGTTGAAATTTAGCTTATGTGAGACCTTGACTAAATTACAACAACAAGGTGAATTTCATGATTGTGTGAGACCATTCATGGATAATTTACTGTTTCTAAAATTAGATAGCTATTAGAACAAGTGTCAATATGATAACTAGACAACTTCAACTATAATATTTATGTATTGTTAGAATGACATAAATAAATGAAGTAAATAAATTAACTTGAAATTACTATTGAAACCAAATGGTGGTGTTCAAGAATACTTTAGTTATACATGTTTATATCTTCTTATAAACATGAAGTCTTTTAAGTATTACAAGACTTATAATAAAGTAAGACGTTAGTTTTTTTACAGTTTTTTAATTAAAACATATACAAGAAGTCATTGAGTTGATCAATGATTTATAAGAAACTACAGGGTAGGTGGTACCAGAGCAAAGGTTATAGCGAACTAGGTTGTCCTTATACCATAGACTATAACTACACCATCATAACATCTCATCATTTCATCATAAGTGCATATTAATTAGTTATATGATTTCATTACATGGGTTATTCATTTCATTTCATATTGACCTGGTTCACAAGTGACATGTCTTCACCCAACCACCCTGTGATCATCCTAGCAGACTCGGATATCGAGGATGTTTCTTTTTCATCCGCTGATACACCTACATCATCACTCTCATCTTCAATTCCTATACTTTGACATTCACATTTATTAGATGATAACTCCCACCCATTTGAGATGATAGCACCACCGGAACCCGAATTAGGAGAGACTACTAGATATGACACTGAGACCTTTGAGATTCGGGAGACTGCCCTTGCCTTTTCAGTACCACCATTGTCATTTCCTTTTTCCTTTCCCACTTACCATGAATTAGATAACACCTTACGGATAACATCAAGGATTTCAACAATGCTTAAGACAAGAAGGAGTTCATGTTTTGATATATAAACCGTAGGTCGAGCCCTCTAGGGTTGTATCTTTCTTTTGTACTTTCCGTAGGTACGTTGACATAATCTGGTTGTAATAAGCACTTTTTCATCCAATATAATATCTATCTTTTGTTATCTCTGCGATAATCATAACCTTCGTTTATTCCACTTTCTATTCCAATTGCTCAATTTTCAATCGTTTCGCAACATTATGCCATTGTCTTAGCAGGGATTAGGCCGATTTTATTCTTGAGGGATTAGTAAACTATTACCATTCCATAAGATTCATCCACGTATCCAATGAACCATTTAACGAATTTTATTTCTAGTTATTTTACTATCATATGGGGAAATTGTTTTCCGGAATTTTTAAAGTAAGTTATTTTGTTACCACCCTATAAATCGATTTTCTGTCATTATATCAAGCATTTACTACCATTACACGAAACAAATTTTCATGTTACTTTGAAAGGAAATACCTGGGATACCATTTTTCAAAACAACACGTTGAACACCATCTAAAACTTTTGAGAAAAGTATCGCTATTTGACTAAATCAAGCATCGCATCATTTGTCCTCAAGTATACATAGCCTGATCACCTATGTATAATTCAGGAAGGATTATGCCATGAAGAAAATAGTCACATTTTCAAGAATTATTAACAACAATCTTCATTCAAAAGCTTTGTAAACAAATAGAATTTTTCATGAACATCCCTTTCGACAAACCCTCTTTGGATACGTACACCGCTTGTCACTCATTCAGCCATTAAGTTGGATTTTTCCATTGACATCTCTAGGAGAGAAATATCTGAGCACTATAGGACGTGTTCAGCACCGTATAAGCCAGCAAAATCATGGACCGTGAGGTCAAACGATTGAAGCAAGTCGAATTCCTATCGTGAAGGTTCGCTGGAATTCTCGAAGAGGTCCCGAATTTAATTGGGAACGAGAAGACCAAATGCGACTCAAATACCCACATCTTTTCACCGAATCACTCTAGAGACCAACACCAGCTGAATTCAGGGACTGAATTCTTTTATTGGGTGGGCGAATGTCACAAATCACAATTTCAGGTCATTTTCCAAACCTCGACAATTTACTATTTACAAGTTACTATTCATCATTTACTATTTACTGCTCACTATTCATCATGAGACATTTAATTAATTCACCACGACTAGACTATATCCATTCTACACTTTTTATGCACCGTTATTTCCTTACAATCCTATTTTAAAAGTCTTAATCAACTTTTTCCAATTTTACGTAAACCTTGCACCTCTTACGTTTTACGCGATTTAAATTACGTTTTATGGTTTTAACAACGTGAAGCAACCCTAGACTATGATAATTTTACATATTTTATACATTTTAACCTATTTTCATGTTTACAAGTAAATTTAATCCTTGTCGATTCATTTTTATAGTTTACGTCACTTTTATCAAGAACCGGTGTCACCAAACGCGTTTTTAACTCACAGTTTTAGTTTTAACTATATTTAAACCCTCTGATGAATTCACCACTCATATAAACTACTCAAATAGGTCATGATAACAAGTTTTAATATTTTTACAAGTTTAGTATTTTTAAGTTACCCGGTTTTACGTTTCGCGTCTTAAAAACGTTACATTAGCAATTACCGGGATCAAACTATACCCTCTAATTACTAAACTTTCATTATAATGCAAGATTTATAAAAATCTTCCACATAGAACCTCCTTGTGCCACCTCCATCTTACACCAAGGACACTTGTCTCATGTATGAGACAAGTGTGATACTACTCATACACCAAACTCATCACTTCACTTTTACACATGCAAATATATGATAAAATTTTACTTCTCTCTTGTTTTCTCCACATTATGAACGACTCATTCTCAGCTCCAATCACCAATTTCATCTAAATTTTCACTAAATTATTGATCATAGATTAAAGTTCTTGAAGCCCTAGTCTTGTTCTTGATTTATTACACTCAAACAACACATAAATCTCATCAAATCTTGGGTTATATTAGAAGTTCTTGCAAGGGTTTAATAAAGTGTAAAAGTTCTTAGATTATAAAGTATTTTCAAGGGTGGATCAAGGTTATTAATGGTTATAAAAGTTGGGTATAAGATTGAAAGAAAAGGTGCAAGAGTTATGGGTAAATCTAGGTAGTGGTCCATTGTTCTTGATCTTTATCTTAATTCTCCAAGGATTGTAAGGATACCAAACTCACACTTTTCATTTTACTACTGAGAATATATTATTTCTTGATGCATTTATATATTATATAAGTTATCTTGCCTGGTTAGACTTGGTACATAGGTTAGATCACTATAAAAACACTCATGGACTAGTCATGCAAAACAGTTTTGTACTCAGGGGTAAAAATGGAATTAACTGCACTAATCAGTAAATATTGGACCTAAACTAAAAATATGTAGTTGTAGGCCTATGTCTTGTGGTCATTTTCCCGGGTGGTGCATCCCGTGACGACACCCGATGATTAAACTAGAAACATTTTCGTGAAACATGTCATAATCTGAGTACCAGATTTGTAACCTATGAAACTTATTTTTCTGGACATAACCAATGGTTTCTCAAAACATAAAAGTTTTAGGTAACATCTTAAATTAAACGTGGCCGCAAACGGAGAATTAATTGGACTTGTAGAACTCTAGATATCGCATTTTTCGTGGGACTGTTGTGATATTGAAAACTGTTGGACTGAATGCTATGGGTAAATCGGTTATTTTGCTACTGTTAAGTAATTTCTGACTTAGTGGGACCTACAAAACTTGTTAGTACAGATGAATACCTTTCCGGGGATATAAAGAACTTAATTTTTTGACTTACGGTTTAAGAGTAATGAATTTTCAAAGATTGACATGTTATAAAAATTCCATCAGCTCTTTATTAAAAAGTATAAAAGGGTAATACATTATACAATTGGACCCTTAAGTTTTATTTTGAACCACCTAATATATTTTGACAATTATTTAGGAATTATGTACCAAGCATAATTAAGATCATAATTTATATAATATATAGTAATATTGCATCAATAATTATTTTAACTAAGACGCGCGTATATGTATATATTTAGGTTGCTCGTAGAACTTTCGCGGCTCATTCCTCACTTACTTGTTCATTAGCGATTCTCTTAGCTTCCGGTGAGTTCATGCCCCCTATTTTAACTTGTTTCATAACTGTTTTGGGGGAGAATACATGCTCGTTTTTACATGAATGCAATACTTGTTTTACTTGAACATGCTACTTGCTTACTTAAACACCAATTGCCTTACTCAAATGTTTCTTTGTTTACTCAAATGCTTTATGTGTTTACATGTAACCACCTACATTTCATGGGTATAGAGATACCTACATTGCTCGGGTATGGCATGATACCTACATTACATGGGTGCGTAACCACCTACATTTCATGGGTATAGAGATACCTACATTGCTTGGGTGTGTAGTCACCTACATATCTGGCGACATTGTCAGGATTGCCAGATGACGACATTGTCATGGCTGCATTCTCACACTTACCATTTTATAGCGATATTGCTACATTTATCTTTGACTCTTGGCTCAAATATTACTTTTGTTTTCATAAACCATATCATATTTGGCAGTGGGTTGTAAACACACAGGTTGCAAGTATTGTATGGCCGGGACTTGGAACTGGGTGGATTTACAATGCCTTTGCTGGGAAAATCTTCATTCAAATGCTTTATGTTACATTCTTTTTCACTAAACTCTATGAACTCACCAACCTCGTGTTGACGCTTTAGCATGTATTTTCAGGTATTATGCAATGGCACGCTACTGGAGGTTTTGGCAGGGCATGGCATGGTCATAGAAGACTATGATATTCATATGGGGACCATTTTAAACTATACTTTTAAGGGCCTAATTCCGCACTACTTTTAACAATGTAAAATTTAACATCTTTGTTAAACAATTTTATTCTAAATGATTGAAGTGAAAACCGTTCTTTGCACTTGTGTTGTGATACCAATTGAGTTACACCCCAGTAACATGTAAGCTTCCGCTGGACCCGATTCTGGGGGTGTGACAGTAGGCTAGGCGATAGGTGTAACGAAACATATATAGGGTGAACAAAATGAAAGGAATGGCTCTGAAGGGTGTATCTTGGGGTATCTTGCACTAAAGGTGAGTGTAACAAAACGGTTTAACAGGGGGATTGACTAATCGATTTGAAAAGTCAATATACACAATACACAAATTATTGGCTATTTGGGTTTAATCCTAAAATTTGCCTTTTATCCTAGCTGCACCGATTACATTAAGTTACCTCAATGTAATGCTCATTATAATGGTCTCGAAAAGATATACAATGCCAAGTTCTAAAGTCTACTACAGCACCGGCACACTCATATTTATGGATTTATGTATAAGGGGGAAACTGAAAGACTCATCCTCACACAATGGAAATATAGGATAGGTGTGCTCAGTCTTAGATTAATCTAGTTAAGTAATGAAAAACATGTCAAAATTTTATTAATGAAATATTTTTCACTAGAAAAACAAAGGCAAATATATTCAAGTGGTGTTTAATTCTAATCCTCCCCCCCCCCCCACTTTGGTCATACTAAGCATATAAATGAAAAACAGGAAGGGTTAGAAAAGGAACAGAAGAACTCCCCTGGATTTGCTCAGTATGATCAATAGACGGCACTTTCCGTATCATGCTTCAAACGTGCCTCCTCGAGCAAGATCAATCTCCATCAACAAATCTTCTAAACCACCATCTCGGTACTCAACTAGATTGGATAGAAAGTGTTTTCTTGTAGCTATGCACCTCATCATATTTCACAAACCTGTGAGCTAGCAAGAAAACTAATGCCAACAAAGCATAAATCCGGATAAAAGCAAAAATAGCACGAAATGTATAAAAATAAAAATGAAACAAAATAAAACCTAACTCACTTTCGTAGGAATCACGGTTACATTTAGCGTATGCAACAAGCCTTTTAAACCACTTGGTGTCCCAAGTGGACGAGTGAAGTCTCGTGAGGGTTTACAGGGAACACACCCACAAAGTTCATTTAAAAACTAATACAAGTTATAGTATGTTTGTTATAAAAATTTAAAATTTACTTGGTACAGGAGAATACTACGGCGTAGCTAGAATTCTTGACTACGCCGTAGGTGAAAAATTCATACAGACTGTCACCTGGAGGATGCTACGGCGTAGTGGGTCAGGAAATGAGCTACGCCGTAGTTGTGTTCTAGGAGCAGTTCTTGTAGTGAAAACTCCATATATCTCTATTACCTGCAGAATTTTACAACAAAACATACCAAACGAACTATACTAATAAAATCAAAAGCAAAGGTACAAAATAAAAATAAAAAGATAGGCATGGGGTGCCTCGCACGAAGCGCTTGTTTTTGTTCGAGTCACGAGCTTGACTCCACCCTTATTTACCGAGTAAAAAGGCGTTCATCCCTTCACTTGAAATCAAATGTGGGTGAAAGTAACAATAAACACCGTACGGGTGTGAATTTGCTATAGTATAGGGAAATGATGAAGTAAGATTATACCTTAACGGATATTTCATTTCCCTCCTTACCATACCTGATGTGTAAGGAAAACTTTAAATTTATAATACTAGTTTCACCGATTTTATTAAACCGAACACACGGGTAAAGTATAACCCCCGTTGGTAGTATTAGATTAAGGTAAGACCAGGTCGTATCTACAGGGACTTAGTTCATTCAGATTAAGTATAATAATTAGTAAAAGTAGACAAGTAACGATTATAGGAAATAAAAAGAATTCAAATATTAAGACAAATGATTGCTTGGATAGCTTAGATAATCTAGTGACAATATTTATGTTTGATCTCAGTTTGATAAAGGGCACAACTTATAGGTTCAATTCAAGATTCATATCTACCCATTAAGTGATTTCTCTCGAAATAGTATTTCATATCAAGTCTAGATTATTATTGATTCTTCTAAGTGGATTTCTCCTTTCAAAGACTAGTAACGCAGACAAGTTCCTAGAATTACGTTTAACACGTTGGTTCTTTCGACCTATCCTAACATATTATATTCAACCAGTTTCAATAAGCAAACGTAATAAGACTAGAAATGAAATATTTCACAATATAAACTCGAAATTGGTAGAGATCAAAACATAATCATAAGTCGCTTTATGATATTCACATATCCAAGCAATCACAAGAGGTTTAGCCTCTCATGGCTAATCAGTTCATAATAACAGAAGTGAGTAAATGATAAACAAGAGACATACAGATTGAATTGATCAAATGATTACACAAGTGTCACAAGTAACCAAGAATTCGACACCAACAAGTATTTAACACCCCTTATTATGATTTGTCACCCCTGTAACTTGGCTCTGGATCACGTGCTACTTCGGACTTAACTTTGTGAAATTGATTATAGAGTGGAGAGTTCAAATTCTTGCAAATGATCTCTATGTATAGGCAATCTGGTATGCGAAGTACGGCGTACTTAATTTCTGACTGCGGCGCACTTTCTTATTTTCTTGGCGCCAAAGCTTCATAAATACAAGAGAAGTACGGCGCACATAGTTTNCATACAGATTGAATTGATCAAATGATTACACAAGTGTCACAAGTAACCAAGAATTCGACACCAACAAGTATTTAACACCCCTTATTATGATTTGTCACCCCTGTAACTTGGCTCTGGATCACGTGCTACTTCGGACTTAACTTTGTGAAATTGATTATAGAGTGGAGAGTTCAAATTCTTGCAAATGATCTCTATGTATAGGCAATCTGGTATGCGAAGTACGGCGTACTTAATTTCTGACTGCGGCGCACTTTCTTATTTTCTTGGCGCCAAAGCTTCATAAATACAAGAGAAGTACGGCGCACATAGTTTGCAAGACTGGCGCACTTTTATTTATTTGACTTCCTTTGACCGAGACGTAAGTGCGGCGCACTTAATTGTAAAACCCGCGCACTTGGCTTGCATGAAAAGGTTAATCATGGAAGACTTCATTATTTATTCACTTCAAGTGGCGAAATAGTAGGTTTTTAGATGTTTCATGCTCAGACCATCCAAGAGTGAACCTGCATTCACTTTATGCTATTAAGTACCAAAAGTTCACATAAAATGATCATAAAACATATAAAATAATGCTCAAGAAATATTTATAATTAGAGCGTTATCAAATACCTCCACACTTAGCTATTGCTTGCCCTCAAGCAATCAGGCGAAAAAAATTAAGTTTGTTTAGTGATCATGGAGATATATTATCATATTTATTATTTTGTTAGAAAGGCATTGACACATAACTAAAAACACCTCACGAAGGATTATTTTAAATGATTCACACAATTCACTCGAATAGGGTTTAGTTCACTCAATATATGCATAGACACGACTAAATAGCTACCATAGGCTTGCACTAATCACAAAAACAACTCCGACAAGGCGTAAGCACCAGACAATGATATCAATGAGGACTTTTTCGGTTTGGCTTTAGGGATTAAAGGCATGAACAAGGCATGGGTAATTTTCGTTGTTGTTTCTTATAGGATTTATAGAAAGATAAACTAAACAGCTGCATCACATCAATATTCAAAGATCTTTTTATTCCATCATAATAATCACTTCTTTTCTTTTCTTTTTCTCTTTTTTTTTTCTCTCATTTTTTTTCTTTTTTTTAAACTTTTTTCATAACTTTTCTTTTCTTTCACACTATTTTCATTTCGCAGCAATAATCAATTGACCTTCATTCTTTTCAAGCATAAGCAATTTGGTTTAAGAATAGGAAAAAGGCTTAGGCTCAACATGTTGTTCTAGGTGGCAATAGCACTAAAAATGAGCGCTAGAAGGTTATTTTCTTTAATATACTAGTGACCAGTGTAGTCAACTAGATTATGATTTTATAGGATGGCTTTTTGGTGTAAATCCTAAGTTTGCCTCAATATCATCTAAAATTGTCTATAAAGCATAAGAAATGCAATCTCACTCATATGTTTGGAGAAAGTGTAGCAGATATACACTCATAAAGGCTTATAACAATCTCACATTTGTTGGTGGATGAAATTGTGTCTAGCTATAGTGTCAATCCAAGTGGATTTGCCTTAATAACTTGTAAAAGCATATAATTTTTAAGTTTTAAAATGGTTTAGTCATATAATCAGTTTTTTGGGATAATATTTTTACTATTTGACTCTCCCCCTACTTAAGTTGGACATTGCCCTCAATGTTTATAACTGAAAAAGAAAAATAAAAATAAAATAGAAAAAATATTAGCAGAATAAGAGAGTAACTTCCCAAGGGCAAATGAGAGAGCATGAAGGGCTGTGCTTCCAAAATGTGGTCTTCATAGTAATCTGCAAAAGATAAATAAGCACACAAAAATGGAAAATGTTTTGGTTTTTTTTTTTTTTTTTTTTTTTTTTTTTTTTTTTTT
>LBNU01004880.1:43593-61681 GCA_014162995.1 Artemisia annua
TTTTTTGACAGCAATTTGGTGTAAAAATGGGTCAAAAGTGGGACTTTTAACCCACCAAAGTCAAAGACCAGCTAGGACACACTTACATAATTCTACTTGGACTAATCTAAAGCATTCTTAACATCTATCAATGGCCTAAACCTAGATTTACCATGACTATTGTAACATAACGGTTAAGAATTTTTTTTTTTGAAAACAAGTAACAAAGCTTGAAAACTAATTGAAGCAAGTGATTTTTACTTAAAAACTATTAGATAAACTGATATAAGCATGACTTAGATAAAAAATATTGGTAAAAACAAAGTTTTGGCAAAAGAAAGGGCTTGTACCAAACACTCCCTTCAAGGGCTGTTTTGAAAATTTTCAAGTGAAATGATTGATTTAAGGTTTAAAAATGAATGATAAGTACCACATAAGCTGTAATATGATAAATGAAATAGAAAGAGACCAAAAACCAAGCAGTGAAGGATGAATCCTAAAGTAACTTGACAATTGAAGAAAACTGAAACTATATTAAAAACTTGATTAAGATAGTACAAAAGAAACTTGAATAATAACTAGAAAGGCAGTGAGCAACATGAAAATTAAGCTAAAATTAAAGACTACACTACTAAACTACTCCTAATGCTAAAACTAAATCCTGATTTCCTTATAACATGGCTTACAAGCTATTTATACACAACTGAGAGATGGGAGTGTTCCATCTTTTTTGTCCTCTACTGCTTGTGTTTTTTCTGTGAGTAGAAACAGCTTCAAAGTCCATTTGTGCTTTCTTGGGAGCTATCTCAGCCCTTGATGCTATCTTGGGCACCAAACTCAATTCTGAGCCGTCTGATCAATTTAGAGGAGTGGATTGGTGACATGGCAAGGATACCCGTGAGGCTTCTTGGAGCAAGAGTAGCTTGGAGGAGCTTTTGAGGAGCTTGGTTGAGTGTTGCTGGGAAAAGGAGGTTTACAGGTTTAACATGGTGGGTAAAAGAGGTGATGAAGGAGATGGTTGTGTTTTACCTTGTGTTTGAACTGGCAGGTTTTAATAAAAACGGGGTGTTATTATTTCAGGGTTGTGTGGGTTTGGGCTTGGGTTAAACTAGATGGAGTAGAGGTGGGTTGAAAGATTGGGTGTTATAAGTTTAGGTTTAGGATTAGTGAGTTTAGTAAAACTGATATTATTTTGTAAAATCGTTTTTGAAGGTTAATTTTTTTTATTTTTTTTTAATAATAATAATAATAATAATAATAATAATAATAATAATAATAATAATAATAATAATAATAATAATAATAATAATAATAATAATAATAATAATAATAATAATAATGTAAACTAAGAAAAAAGTTTTTGACAAAAAATGATTTTGTGATTTTATTTTTGAAATTGGTTTGTGGAAAATGGGTTTTAAAGATGATTTTTCGTTTAAGCTCGGGATAAAAAGGGTAAAATGGTAATTTGGTGTCGGGTGAGGGGTATTTTGGTCATTTTGGGTTAAGGTTAAAGGTAAAAAGTGATTACGGCTTTTGGTTTGGTTTTCCACACTCCCCTCAATGTTACATTCCCGGGATTGACCTTGCCTTTGACTTTTCGTCATTTTCTTCGATATAAGCTCATTTGGTGTCGAGTCAATCCGGTAATGCTCCATTTCGCTTCGTTTCCCATCCAAGCTTCGGCTTTGCTCACTTTTGCCTTGTTTTCAATCCTTTTGTACCTGAAATACACAAAAACACACTCCAAGGATATTTGTAACATTATATGGTCTTTTTTGGGTATTTTTGGTCGTTTTGGCTTGTAAAATGAAGTAAAAGATATGTGCAAAAAGGCACATATCAGTCTTCGAGGAGTTCATATGCTTGATTTGGTGTTTTATAGAGGAATATACCACCGGCCGCAGCGTTTAAAGCTTCTTGAGTTATTTCATCAAGACCGTGGTAAAAGATTTTGATTATATTGCCTTTTGTCAGGCATGTCCATGACAGTTTCTTAGCAATTCTTTCAATCGAAGCCAGGCTTCGGTTAGATTTTCATTTTCGTGTTGTGAGAATCCTCGGATTTCTTTGAGAAGTTTATTAAATAGAGCCGTAGGAAAATATCTACTAACGAAAGCAGTACGAAGTTCGTCCCATGATTCTATGGTTCCTTCATCGAGTTCATCAAGCCAAGTTTTAGCTTCTCCTATTAGAGATAGAGGAAACATCATGAGTCTTACCGCTTCAGTTTCGGTAGCTCCGTATTTGAACATGTCGCATACGCTTCGGAATTCATAAATGTGTTTGTGAGGATCAGTTTTAATTCGACCATCAAATTGGTTTCCCTTGACAAGAGTCAAGTGATTTCCTTTAAATGCAAATTCGTTTGCGGTTTTCGGAATGGTAATAGCTGGTCCAGGTGTAGGTGCAATGGTACCATCGTTGGCCCACATTGGTTCATTATCAGCGTCATCCATTGGATCGTAAATTTGGATTAATTTGATGTAAAATCTGAAGTTTGAGATATTGTCAACAGGTGTGTGGTGAACACGAGGTTGTTCAGGTCTTTCGTCTTTTTTAGAAATAGGAACTCTTTTGTTATTACGTTTTCTTTTGTTTAAAGTTCTTTCAGGTTCTGATAGAGGTGAAATAGGTTCAGATTCAGCTGAGNCAGCGTCATCCATTGGATCGTAAATTTGGATTAATTTGATGTAAAATCTGAAGTTTGAGATATTGTCAACAGGTGTGTGGTGAACACGAGGTTGTTCAGGTCTTTCGTCTTTTTTAGAAATAGGAACTCTTTTGTTATTACGTTTTCTTTTGTTTAAAGTTCTTTCAGGTTCTGATAGAGGTGAAATAGGTTCAGATTCAGCTGAGCAAGTGTGCATTCAAGGATAGAAAGCGAAATTTGAATCAATTTGATAAATTTCATTTTCTGAGCAAGTGAGTGCGGCGTACACTAAATAGTGTGCGGCGTACATGTGTAAAATGACAATGTGCAGGGTACTTAAGTGTAAGTACGGCGGTGTTGTTTTAACCGAGAAGATTAATCTCAAAAGATGGTGAAAAAAATGATTCTTTTTGGTTTTTATAAAAAGGTTTGTGATGTTTACGAAAAACGTTACGGATTGAAGTAAGTGCGTCGTACTTGGTGACAAGTACGGCGGTCTGTGTGTGCTTTGTGTAAAAGTGCGGCGCACAACTGTGTAAGTGCGGCGTGCTTTCTGCAACAGAGAAAACAGAGTGATCTGGTTTTAGAGAAATCTTTGGTATTTATTACTAATTTTACTTCGAAAATACTTAAGGAACAGATTTAAGTCCCGGCAACAGCGCCAAAAACTTTGATGTGTAAGGAAAGCTTTAAATTTATAATACTAGTTTCACCGATTTTTATACACCAAACACATGGGTAAAGTATAACTCCCGTTGGTAGTATTAGATTAAGGTAAGACCAGGTCGTATCCACAGGGACTTAGTTCGTTCAGATTAAGTATAATAATTAGTAAAAGTAGACAAGTAACGATTATAGAAAATAAAAAGAATTCAAATATTAAGACAAATGATTGCTTGGATAGCTTAGATAATCTAGTGACAATGTTTATGTTTGATCTCAGTTTGATAAAGGAGCACAACTTATAAGAAATGTATTTTCGTCAAAAGAGCAATTTCATAACTCGTAGGTTCAATTCAAGATTCATATCTACCCATTAAGTGATTTCTCTCGAAATANAATAAAACGACAAAAGTAATTAAATAAAACATGAAAGGCTACACGACAATCAACAATCATGCAGAATCAATATTGTAATGAAGAATAATGAAACTTAATAAACAAATGAGTGTCGAGAAATAATATATATCGTGCTAGATAAATACTTTTGATTTTGCCCCCTAAAACCAACGCCTACTATTGCTTTTGTCTTCTTTTTGTGTCTACCGCGTAGGCACCCACAAGAACTACGAAAGCCACCAAAACCCTTAATATTCTAATTGTTGTGATACGTACAGAATTTCTCATCTATTTATAATACAAATGAAGTTTGCTTTGTCTGACTTTACCCCTTGCACTTGCGTCTTGTTTCCACTTGGCTTGCATGAAAAGGTTAATCATGGAAGACTTCATTATTTATTCACTTCAAGTGGCGAAATAGTAGGTTTTTAGGTGTTTCATGCTCAGACCATCCAAGAGTGAATCTGCATTCATTTTATGCTATTAAGTACCAAAAGTTCACGTAAAATGATCATAAAACATATAGAATAATGCTCAAGAAATATGTATAATTAGAGCGTTATCAATACCCATATTCGTCGATGATTTTGATGATCGGCTCATTATGTGTTGTTGTTGACTAATTGGCTTCAATACCTCATTTGTTTCAACAACGGCCATGTGTACCTGTACCTCCATAGAGAAAGATAAAGGATCTTTAGAAAGAAATTGCTCTAGCTCCTTCACATCCTTTACAGGGTCACATCCGACATCTTCTTCAATCACGGTGATATCCAAAAACTCATCCAAAATCGGGTTGGTAGTTGGTGCTTCATAATTGTCATCGGGGGGTGTGATAGGTGAGGTCAAGGGTTCTATATCCAGATTTGGGTTAGGTTCGTTATTTACGGTAGGTAGTAGTATTTGCCGAAGCATTTTGACATCATCCACCGTGATATTCCAATAAGCGTCCAAATACCATTCCTCAAATTCCACATAAACTTCCTTTTTCTCCTTTCTAGTGTCGAAATCGTCCTCATCAAAATCCTATTCACAAACACTAGCAAAAGCGTTAGTAATAGGAGAAATAGGAAACTTAAAAAGGTCCTCACTTTCATAGTTTATATCCCCGAATTCTTCATCATCACACCCAGTATCGATCTCCTCATCCTTGATGGAATCTTGATCTTCCCTGCGAATGTGATTATTCAAACCAATCTCCTCTCGACAATGATTGGCAATGAACCGTTCATATTCTTGAATGGTCATGTTATCCATGTCCATCTCATCGTATACATGAGGAGATACATAACACCTATTGGTGTATGTTTTGGGAGATTGATAGACAGGCTTTGTAGGAGGCAGTCTCGTAGAAGATCTTCTATACCGAAGATTCCTCATACATGCTTCTTCCTTCTCGCGCTCATACTCCAAGTACTCATTCAACGTCATGTTATCAATGTCTGGCCCCATCTCTATGATTACCTGAAATATACTCACGAAACAAAGAAAAGAGCATAATAGAAAAACAAGAAATAGTAGTAATAAAAAAAATCTAAATAAAAGGAACTAAAAACTATAAAGACTCAAATTAAAATCCTAATAGCTCCCCGGCAGCGGTGCCAAAAACTTGATGCAGGATTTACTGACTAGGTTTTAATATTTATAATAGTCTCGTTTACCTAAGGTCTACCTTAATACACTAATGGGCAATGTACCCGGTCGTGTGAGGTATAACTAGTTGGTAAAGCCGAGGTCGTCCCAACAGCGATGCGTTTGGATCCTAATTAAAGTCTATGTCACATTTATAAAACGGGGTATATGATTAAAGAGATTAATTAAGCTAATAAATTTAAATAAACAGAATATGTAAGTAAATGAGATTTATACAATGTAATCAATAGGCATGGTTTTCTGGCAAACAACTTAAAGGGATGATAATTAAGATCTAATTCTCAGACCGTTGTAAAGTCGGTAGACTCCTATGGTCAATTCGTCTACCCTATGATCCTAGATTCCTCACCAAGGTAATGGTTAGTGACCAAGGGTCATATGGAAATCTATTCTCCGTAATAAAAGTAACGGTGTCTATTATTGTTTCGTCTGGGGATTAAATTTATTTCGGATCAGAGGGTTAAATCAGCTACGTCTATCTTACACCTTGTCCTATCTAAAACTATTGTAAAGCCGTGGGTTCATCGATACGAAGATGTAAGAGTCATTAAGTGCCTCTACTAACATGGACATGTTTAGCGGATGCGGCATGGTCAGATCTTACATCCTCTAATTCCTTTAAGCGTATAACATTGGTAGGTGGTCCTAGGGTTAATTCGCACATGTATGGTGATATTGCTATCACCAAGTCACATCCCTAGCGACTTGCTTCCTAGGGTTAATTCCACAAGCCTCTAAGGAACAACCAAAGCTAAACACTACGGGAACTAGAGTGTCCCAAGACTTGCCATGAAAGTATTCAAACAAAACTAATAATAAACTAGAAATAAAGATTGAATAATAAATCACTAAATAATTAATTAATCATTACGCCGTAGTTGGATATATTGCTACGCCGTAGTCAAATATATGACTACGCCGTAGCTCAATAAACAACTACTCCGTAATTAATTAATTAAACGACAAAAGTAATTAAATAAAACATGAAAGGCATCACGACAATCAACAATCATGCAGAATCAATATTGTAATGAAGAATAATGAAACTTAATAAACAAATGAGTGTCGAGAAATAATATATATCGTGCTAGATAAATACTTTTGATTTTGCCCCCTAAAACCAACGCCTACTATTGCTTTTGTCTTCTTTTTGTGTCTACCGCGTAGGCACCCACAAGAACTACGAAAGCCACCAAAACCCTTAATATTCTAATTGTTGTGATACGTACAGAATTTCTCATCTATTTATAATACAAATGAAGTTTGCTTTGTCCGACTTTAGCCCTTGCACTTGCGTCTTGTTTCCTCTTCGGCCCATGTACTTCATTTTCCATTATAATTGTGATATAATTTAACACTTTCGGCCCTTTATCATTTTTCTTCATATTACTCCGAGTCCTTAGAATAAATAAATATTAAATAATTCGACCGCTTTTGGTCCCTGGACTTCAACACTTCGGGCCCAAGTTAATAACTACGGCGTAACTAAATAATAAGTTACGCCATAGCCTTCGTAATAAACTACTATAGCGTAGCCTAAAGAGTGGGTACGCCCGTAGAAATCTCGTTAACATATTTATGCCGTAGCCCTATGACTAGCTATTGCGTAGTCTTCATAAAATATTTCCTACGCCGTAACTCAATGACTTGTGACGGGCGTAGGGCTCTTATCTTCATTATTACGCCGTAGTCCAATTACTAACTATGGTGTAGCCTGTGGTTTTTCCTGTTATGCCGTAGCTCATTTGCTTGCTACGGCGTAGTCTTCATCACTTGGGGCATGAATCCTCTAACGGTGTAGTATCATCACTTAACTAGACCGCAGTGTTCACGTCTTCATAGTAACTTCAAGCGTAATTCCCATTCTTAAGCCAATAAATCATTAATAACGTACTTTTGCTCATCTTTACCCTGAAACAAAAATAGGAAGAAATAACAGTGTATATCCTTCATATAAATAGAAAAGATGAGCAATTCAGAGGGAAATTAACACTTAAATTATGGGTAAATTTGACGTTATCAGAGCCCGTTAGTCAATCCTCATGTGCATTGCACGTGAGGGTATTTTCGTCAATTTACTGTTCCCGCCATTAAATCCACCTGACGACCCATTAATGCTCTTGCAACTTGTGTTGAGGGACATTTTTTTTGCAACAAACATTTATACTTTTCATTCTTATACAACACGAGTGAGCATTAAGTGTTACACATCCTTGAATCTACACTTACTGCTCATCATCTTCTTCACATTTTGCTCCCAAAATTGTTGTTCAACTGAAAAAATGGTTCTTTGCGCTTGTGGTCTTCAATGCGTGGTTAGAACTTCGTGGACGAATAGGAATCCTGGCAGGCGATTCTACTCGTGCCCCACATATGTAAGTTCGACTACTGAGCAAACTATAATTATGTTACATTTTACAATTAGCCTATGTTTTCTTCTTTATAATTACATTTCTTTCATTTTATATAACTCTAGTTGTCCGTTAATCGGATGGGTGGACCCTCTGATGTGCGACCGCTCTCTCGACATCATCCCTGGTTTACTTAGGAACAGGGATGCTTTGGAAGATGCTCTGGCTTTAGAGCAGGAGAGGGCCGACTGGGAGGAGCACCGGGCAAATGAGGAGGATACCCGGGCAAACCAGGCGGAGCTTCGGGCAAATATGGAGGTGTAGNCGCTCTCTCGACATCATCCCTGGTTTACTTAGGAACAGGGATGCTTTGGAAGATGCTCTGGCTTTAGAGCAGGAGAGGGCCGACTGGGAGGAGCACCGGGCAAATGAGGAGGATACCCGGGCAAACCAGGCGGAGCTTCGGGCAAATATGGAGGTGTAGCGGGCTAAGAAGCTGAGGAAATACCTTATCATCAGTTGGGTTATCTTCGCTTCTTATGTCTACTTGCAAAGTTGACCGTTTGGTGTTGGTCAATGTGGGTTGGTTTTTTGGGTTTATGGTAGTTAATGGTGTTTATGTTAGGTGTTTATGAACAATGTACTTTGTTGATTGTTTGTTATGCAGTTAATGTACATTATGGTATCACATCAATGGTTCAAGTATCTTTAATTATCTTATTTGATTTGTGTTATTAATTTGTTAAGTAGGATTATGATTGTTTATGATTCGTGTTCTTTGTTTGTTAAGTAGGATTATGATTTCACCAATAGAACAATTCATGGAGTAGGAATGTATCTGTTATGTGTTGATAATGAATCAGTGGAATGAAGCAACAACATTTTACTTGTTTCATTCTTATATAACACAATTTGCATAATGTTTATCCGAAATACACAAGTTTTTACAAACATAATGTTTCTTGAATTACATCTTTCATCTTTAGAGGATTCATCCAAACACATCATCTGCTTTTGACTTCTTAGTCACCTCTTTTTGTAACAAATGACCTGGTCTCTTAGAACTTTCCACCACCACCACTGTTTCCATGGGCACAAATCTGGTTGATTTCTTTTTAGCTCGATTATACAACTCTTCAATCTCCCCATCATCTAAACGAACCAAATCTTTGAGTTTCCGATTGTCCATATTCTTTAGATACATACACATGTTTCTCCTTCTTTGAGCTCTGGTGGGTGGTCTGTTTTGGTTTTCTTTAAGTCTTTCTGCTGCATAGTTTTTTTTTTTATTTTTTATTATTTATTTATTTATTTATTTTTTTTTGCTGCAGTAATTTCAGCTAAACACTTAGACCTCTCTTCAATAATAAGTGATGCCCACTCTTCTTGAGTTAATCTTTGAGCCAGCTCAAAATCAGCATCACATTGAGCCATTTCATCATCATACTCTTCATCTAGCTAGGGTTGTAACTTTTTTGCAACTTCTGCATCAGACAAAAGCAGCTCTTTTGTTGACATAGGAGATTCAGCAGCTTCTTCCACTAATATACTCTTTCCTTTTCCCTTACAATGTGGTTGTTGTTGTGTGGTGATTGTTGTTGTTGTTGTTGTTGAGGGTTCTCTGATACTCACCCCTTTTGTTGTAGGTATAGTAGTCTTCAATTTAGTGAGTGCTGCAACCATAACAGCCTCCTCAGTAGAAGATGCAGCAGCAGAAACTTAAATACTGGCAGTTTTAACTTCAACTTCCTTAGCAGATTCAACAAATTCACCAGCAACCATTTCAGGATCATGTTCATCCCAGCAACAGTTTCTGCAATATTTAAGTAATTCCCCTCATCAATTAACTGTTCATGTTCATCATTTACCCCAATTTCCAAATCAACCATCTCTTGATCCTCCCCTGAAACTTTGCTTACCTCATTACAAGATGATTCAACCCTAGCAGCAGAACCAATTTTAAGTAACCTTTTCAGCTTTTGTGGTCTTGACCTCTGTATCCCTTTAAGATATCTAACTCTCTACTTCAACCCTTTGATTTCATCTTTTTTAGAATACTCCTCCGAAATTTCATCAATAACATCGATTCGGTTAACGGACGCACATTCATCGGTGGAGGAGTATCTCGCCGTTTGATCCAAATTAAACGTAATGGCTTCACTTCTGTCGCGAAAAGTAATCTCTTCTTCGTACACATCAAAATCAAAGCGTGACTGGTCTTTAGGAAACCTCTCCCGAGAATGAGAGGAACCCTTGGATCAACATCAAAATCAACAATTACAAAATCGGCGGGAAAATGGAACTTTCCAACACTGACGATGACATCCTCGGCTATCCCGATGGGACGAGAAGTAGAGCGATCGGCGAGCTCGAGGGTCATGCACGTGGGAGTAGGATCGGGAAGAGATAATTTCTTCCACATCGATTTTGGCATAAGGCTAATGCTAGCACCAAGATCGGCCAAGGCGAAGCATTGACCCATACCCGGAAAGTTACACGGAATTAAGAATTTGCCGGGATCTCCTAGCTTTTCGGGAAGCTTCTTAAGTAACACAGCCGAGCAATTCTCATTCAAAGGTGTTTTAGCCATTTCAAATAACTTTTCCTTATTATTCAACAAACTTTTAATTATTGATGCAAATTTTGGCATTAAAACAACGGCATCCGCGAGACTTAAATCAAAACGAAGATCTTGAAATATTTGATAAAACTTTTCCATTTGATGGTTTGTTTTCTCGCGGTGCTTTTGATCATTTAAACGAGAAGGGTAAGGAAGTCTAGTTTTAATTGGTTCATCTTGTTCAAAAGTGACTTTTTCCTTTCCTTTAGACACATTTTCATTTCCTTTAGACGTATGGACAACCGGAGGTTGGATGTCTTCGGTCCTTCCATTATTAATAGGAAGTTCCGTATCCGTTGTCGCCTCGGTTTCACGGTCGACCACCTTAGGAGGAAAAGAAGAAGACGAGGTAGTCGGAGCCGTGGGTCCCTTATATGAAACACCACTTCTTGTCGTGATCGCCTTAACATCGCCCCTCGGGTTAGCGATCGTGTTGCTTGGAAGAGACGTAGTTCCCGAGCCCGAGGGTCGATCATTTAAAGACTTCTTAAGTTCGGCCATTTGATTAAGCATCATTTTATTCATTTCCTCTTGTTTTTGCATAAATTGCTTGAGCATTTCTTCCGAGGACGTTTGGTTTTGATTCAAAGCTTGATTTTGATTATTGAAATTTTGTCCTCGGTTGTTTTGATGAAAACCTTGATTATAATTTTGAAAATTTCCATGATTAACATTTTGAGAATTCCCTTGAATCGGGCCTTGGTTATTTCCTTGATGTTGAAAATTTCCACGATTTTGTCCTTGATTAAAATTTCCCGGATTTTGAAAACCATTGTTAACACGATTTTGATTCTGATTGAATTGATTGTTACGATTTGGCACATTCTGGTTTTGAGGCGGGTTATTAAAACCGGGTGGTCCAAGATAATTGCTAGAACGGTAGCTGAGGAGATTCCGATCTCCTTGGGGTTGGTAACCGTTACCACCCGTGTTTGCAGCATACACGCTCTCGTGAGCACAGGCACCGGTTGCCGGACACTCATAGTACGGATGTGGACCACCACACGTTTCACAATTTTGGTTAATAACATTGACGGTTTGAGACGGTTTTTCTTTTTCTTTATCTTTGACGAGTAAACCGATTTGTTTGGTAAGAGTTGTGAGAGCATTCAACATGTCGTCATTAGATTTGCTGCTAGTACTCGAGACTTGGGTTTTGCATCTAGAAGTCCTCACTCTAGCTTTGTTTTCAATGATGGTGAAAGCTTCTTGAGTGTTCCTGGACAACAAATTTCCACCCGCAGCAGAATTGAGGGAATCTTGATCAGCGGGATTCAATCCGTTATAGAAAGTATCGATCTGATGCAAGTCGGAAAACCCGTGATTAGGACACTTTTCAATTAAATCTTTAAATCGATCCCAAGCTTCGCTGAACGATTCATCAAAAGCTTGTTGGAATCGGAAAATTTGAGTTCGAAGATTAGAAGTTTTAGAAGGAGGATAGAAATGATTGATGAATTTGTTTGCTAGATCACCCCAAGTATGAATCGAATTCGGGGGCTCTTTTTCTAGCCAAGTTCGGGCGGCTCCTTTGAGTGAAAAGGGAAACAATTTCATCTTAACCACCTCATAAGGAACTTGATTGATCTTAATTGTTTCAGCAATGTCGGTGAAATTCCTAATGTGAACATAAGGATCTTCGTGATCAAAACCGTGAAAGGATATACCCGTGATAAGATTGAGTAATCCGTGGTTAATCTCGAATTGGTGTGGGATATCGGGAATCACGATGGCCCTCCGCACACCTTGGAAGGGTGATTGGAGTTGTTCTTCCATCGGACGTAGATCATAAACGGGTTGGGGTCCCACCGGAGGGATCCCGTTTTGTTGTGCACCACCCACCGGCGGGGGTACATCATTTTGCCCGTTATTGTTCATTTCCTCAACGGTTGGGGAACGAACACAATTCGTGCTAATATCGTCGAAGTTATTTAAACTCGAAAAATCAACCCGATGATTATGTCGAATAATCCGTTCGGGGTCCGAAAGAGGCGAAAGAATGTCGTTAGACGAAGAACGGGTGTTCATACACCAAAAAGAAAGTAAAAATTTAAAAAGTTAAAAAGAAAAATAATTTTTGAAAGGAAAATATTTTTGGATTTTTATAAATAAGAAAACTTAAAAATCACAATATTTTTGTCTTTTTCTATTGTTTTGTAATTTTTTTGTGATCGATTCGTCACCCGAAATCGTTTCCTTGAAATCTACTCACAACGAAGGAGTTGGTTGTAGAATTAAAATAATCCGAAACCGAATAATTTCACAATCTCTTTTGCGTTCAAACTTATTTAGTTTACAACCGCCCTCCTTCAACGGAAGACCGATGATGTTTATTATATTTTTGGTATTTTGCAAACACTTTAGGAAAAGTATTTAATATTTTTGATTTTTTTAACTTTTTATATAAGAAAATATTCATAAGGAAGGTTTTAAAAACACAATTCGAAAAACGAAAACCGAAATTCACTTCAACCTTCCCCGGCAACGGCGCCAAAATTTTGATGTGTCGTGAATAGTATAGTATATATCCAAGTAATTTCTTAACGAATAAGAAATACCCGGGTCGTGATCCGTGTGAAGGTGAATGGAACCGTAGTTACGGATTCGCGAATTTGTGTAAAGAAAAGTGAAATAAAAGGGATTGTGATGATTTTAAAACTACAATTAATAAAATAGCAAAGAAATACGTAAATAGCACACGCAATAGAAGCACTTAAGTTAAAACGTAAAATTAAACGTAAATAACGCAAATCCCGAGCTAATCCCGAGATTTAAAAGCAACTACTAAAATTAAAAGGTCTACGGGGGAAAACTAAATTTTATAAAATCCTAAATGTAATTAAGAACTTTTAGGAAAATTAAAATTATATATTTTTGTTTTCTTTTCTTTAATTTGAATTAATTAAAAACTCTTTTTGTATTTTTTGTTTAAGATTTAAATAGTAAATAAATATGAAAAATAACTTAAAAAGTGAAAAATTAATTTTATAAAACCTAAATTAACTGAAAACTATTATTGAAATTAAAATAATTTTTTTTTGTCTTTTTGTGATTTATTATTAATTAAAAAGGATTAAAGATGATTTAAATTCTAATTTAATTATTAAAATATATTAAAATACAAATAATTAAGAAAAATAAAAAATTACTTTTTTAAAATTCTAATTTAACTAAAAACTGATTTTAAAAATAAAAATATTTTTTTTTNGTCCAATTACTAACTATGGTGTAGCCTGTGGTTTTTCCTGTTATGCCGTAGCTCATTTGCTTGCTACGGCGTAGTCTTCATCACTTGGGGCATGAATCCTCTAACGGTGTAGTATCATCACTTAACTAGACCTGAGTGTTCACGTCTTCATAGTAACTTCAAGCGTAATTCCCATTCTTAAGCCAATAAATCATTAATAACGTACTTTTGCTCATCTTTACCCTGAAACAAAAATAGGAAGAAATAACAGTGTATATCCTTCATATAAATAGAAAAGATGAGCAATTCAGAGGGAAATTAACACTTAAATTATGGGTAAATTTGACGTTATCAGAGCCCGTTAGTCAATCCTCATGTGCATTGCACGTGAGGGTATTTTCGTCAATTTACTGTTCCCGCCATTAAATCCACCTGACGACCCATTAATGCTCTTGCAACTTGTGTTGAGGGACATTTTTTTTGCAACAAACATTTATACTTTTCATTCTTATACAACACGAGTGAGCATTAAGTGTTACACATCCTTGAATCTACACTTACTGCTCATCATCTTCTTCACATTTTGCTCCCAAAATTGTTGCTCAACTGAAAAAATGGTTCTTTGCGCTTGTGGTCTTCAATGCGTGGTTAGAACTTCGTGGACGAATAGGAATCCTGGCAGGCGATTCTACTCGTGCCCCACATATGTAAGTTCGACTACTGATCAAACTATAATTATGTTACATTTTACAAGTAGCCTATGTTTTCTTCTTTATAATTACATTTCTTTCATTTTATATAACTCTAGTTGTCCGTTCATCGGATGGGTGGACCCACTGATGTGCGACCGCTCTCTCGACATCATCCCTGGTTTACTTAGGAACAAGGATGCTTTGGAAGATGCTCTGGCTTTAGAGCAAGAGAGGGCCGACTGGGAGGAGCACCGGGCAAATGAGGAGGATACCCGGGCAAACCAGGCGGAGCTTCGGGCAAATATGGAGGAGCAGCGGGATAAGAAGCTGAGGAAATACCTTATCATCAGTTGGGTTATCTTCGCTTCTTATGTCTACTTGCAAAGTTGACCGTTTGGTGTTGGTCAATGTGGGTTGGTTTTTTGGGTTTATGGTAGTTAATGGTGTTTATGTTAGGTGTTTATGAACAATGTACTTTGTTGATGGTTAGTTATGCAGTTAATGTACATTATGGTATCACATCAATGGTTCAAGTATCTTTAATTATCTTATTTGATTTGTGATATTAGTTTGTTAAGTAGGATTATGATTGTTTATGATTCGTGTTATTTGTTTGTTAAGTAGGATTAAGATTTCACCAATATAACAATTGATGGAGTAGGAATGTATCTGTTATGTGTTGATAATGAATCAGTGGAATGAAGCAGCAACATTTTACTTGTTTCATTCTTATATAACACAATTTGCATAATGTNTTATGCAGTTAATGTACATTATGGTATCACATCAATGGTTCAAGTATCTTTAATTATCTTATTTGATTTGTGATATTAGTTTGTTAAGTAGGATTATGATTGTTTATGATTCGTGTTATTTGTTTGTTAAGTAGGATTAAGATTTCACCAATATAACAATTGATGGAGTAGGAATGTATCTGTTATGTGTTGATAATGAATCAGTGGAATGAAGCAGCAACATTTTACTTGTTTCATTCTTATATAACACAATTTTCATAATGTTTATCCGAAATACACAAGTTTTTCCAAACATAATGTTTCTTGAATTACATCTTTCATCTTTAGAGGATTCATCCAAACACATCATCTGCTTTTGACTTCTTAGTCACCTCCTTTTGTAACAAATGACCTGGTCTCTTAGAACTTTCCACCACCACCTCTGTTTCCATGGGCACAAATCTGGTTGATTTCTTTTTAGCTGGATTATACAACTCTTCAATCTCCCCATCATCTAAACGAACCAAATCTTTGAGTTTCCGATTGTCCATATTCTTTAGATACATACACATGTTTCTCCTTCTTTGAGCTCTGGTGGGTGGTCTGTTTTGGTTTTCTTTAAGTCTTTCTGCTGCATAGTTTTTTTTTTAATTTTTTATTATTTATTTATTTATTTATTTTTTTTTGCTGCAGTAATTTCAGCTAAACACTTAGACCTCTCTTCAATAATAAGTGATGCCCACTCTTCTTGAGTTAATCTTTGAGCCAGCTCAAAATCAGCATCACATTGAGCCATTTCATCATCATACTCTTCATCTAGCTAGGGTTGTAACTTTTTTGCAACTTCTGCATCAGACAAAAGCAGCTCTTTTGTTGACATAGGAGATTCAGCAGCTTCTTCCACTAATATACTCTTTCCTTTTCCCTTACAATGTGGTTGTTGTTGTGTGGTGATTGTTGTTGTTGTTGTTGTTGAGGGTTCTTTGATACTCACCCCTTTTGTTGTAGGTATAGTAGTCTTCAATTTAGTGAGTGCTGCAACCATAACAGCCTCCTCAGTAGAAGATGCAGCAGCAGAAACTTAAATACTGGCAGTTTTAACTTCAACTTCCTTAGCAGATTCAACAAATTCACCAGCAACCATTTCAGGATCATGTTCATCCCAGCAACAGTTTCTGCAATATTTAAGTAATTCCCCTCATCAATTAACTGTTCATGTTCATCATTTACCCCAATTTCCAAATCAACCATCTCTTGATCCTCCCCTGAAACTTTGCTTACCTCATTACAAGATGATTCAACCCTAGCAGCAGAACCAATTTTAAGTAACCTTTTCAGCTTTTGTGGTCTTGACCTCTGTATCCCTTTAAGATATCTAACTCTCTACTTCAACCCTTTGATTTCATCTTTTTTAGAATACTCCTCCGAAATTTCATCAATAACATCGATTCGGTTAACGGACGCACATTCATCGGTGGAGGAGTATCTCGCCGTTTGATCCAAATTAAACGTAATGGCTTCACTTCTGTCGCGAAAAGTAATCTCTTCTTCGTACACATCAAAATCAAAGCGTGACTGGTCTTTAGGAAACCTCTCCCGAGAATGAGAGGAACCCTTGGATCAACATCAAAATCAACAATTACAAAATCGGCGGGAAAATGGAACTTTCCAACACTGACGATGACATCCTCGGCTATCCCGATGGGACGAGATGTAGAGCGATTGGCGAGCTCGAGGGTCATGCACGTGGGAGTAGGATCAGGAAGAGATAATTTTTTCCACATCGATTTTGGCATAAGGCTAATGCAAGCACCAAGATTGGCCAAGGCGAAGCATTTACCCATCCCTGGAAAGTTACACGGAATTAAGAATTTGCCGGGATCTCCTAGCTTTTCGGGAAGCTTCTTAAGTAACACAACCGAGCAATTCACATTCAAAGGTGTTTTAGCCATTTCAAATAACTTTTCCTTATTATTCAACAAACTTTTAATTATTGATGCAAATTTTGGCATTAAAACAACGGCATCCGCGAGACTTAAGTCAAAACGAAGATCTTGAAATATTTGATAAAACTTTTCCATTTGATGGTTTGTTTTCTCGCGGAGCTTTTGATCATTTAAACGAGAAGGGTAAGGAAGTCTAGTTTTAACTGGTTCATCTTGTTCAAAAGTGACTTTTTCCTTTCCTTTAGACACATTTTTATTTTCTTTAGACGTGTGGACAACCGGAGGTTGGATGTCTTCGGTCCTTCCATTATTAGTAGGAAGTTCCGTATCCGTTGTCACCTCGGTTTCACGGTCGACCACCTTAGGAGGAAAAGAAGAAGACGAGGTAGTCGGAGCCGTGGGTCCCTTATATGAAACACCACTTCTTGTCGTGATCACCTTAACATCGCCCCTCGGGTTAGCGATCGTGTTGCTTGGAAGAGACGTAGTTCCCGAGCCCGAGGGTCGATCATTTAAAGACTTCTTAAGTTCGGCCATTTGATTAAGCATCATTTTATTCATTTCCTCTTGTTTTTGCATAAATTGCTTGAGCATTTCATCCGAGGACGTTTGGTTTTGATTCAAAGCTTGATTTTGATTATGAAATTTTGTCCTAGGTTGTTTTGATGAAAACCTTGATTATAATTTTGAAAATTTCCATGATTAACATTTTGAGAATTCCCTTGAATCGGGCCTTGGTTATTTCCTTGATGTTGAAAATTTCCACGATTTTGTCCTTGATTGAAATTTCCCGGATTTTGAAAACCATTGTTAACACGATTTTGATTTTGATTGAATTGATTGTTACGATTTGGCACATTCTGGTTTTGAGGCGGGTTATTAAAACCAGGTGGTCCAAGATAATTGCTAGAACGGTAGCTGAGGAGATTCTGATCTCCTTGGGGTTGGTAACCGTTACCACCCGTGTTTGCAGCATACTCGCTCTCGTGAGCAAAGGCACCGGTTGCCGAACACTCATAATACGGATGTGGACCTCCACACGTTTCACAACTTTGATTAATAACATTGACGGTTTGAGACGGTTTTTCTTTTTCTTTATCTTTGACGAGTAAACCGATTTATTTGGTAAGAGTCGTGAGAGCGTTCATCATGTCGTCATTAGATTTGCTGCTAGTACTCGAGACTTGGGTTTTGCATCTAGAAGTCCTCACTCT
>LBNU01004880.1:61795-72033 GCA_014162995.1 Artemisia annua
TTTTGGATTTTTCTTTAATTAATATTAATTAAAAACTAATTAAATTGATTTAAAACTAATTTTAATTAAAATAAATAGCAAATGACTTTAGATAAATATGAGTTTTTTAGGGAAAGTCTAAAATATGATTATAAGCCTAAAAAAAATAAGCTGAGCTATCTACCTAACCCTAATAAGCTATTGAGCAGAAAAGCAGTTCTAATAAAGGCTTATTTATAAGCTAATAAGCACTATTAAGCACACAAAGCTCAAAAACAACTAAGGGAACATGTTTAAGCATCATTCAACTCAAATAATACAGATAAGCACACAAATGAGCCAAATAAGCACTAATACAGTTGCAAATCTTGTAGACAAAACACAGATAAAAGGCCCACTTTAAGCACTATAATAAGCAGTTATATAAGCTTATAAGGATGATATTAAGGGGGAAAAAGAAGCACTTCCAAGCAGATAACACAAAAAACACAAAAGCCCTAATTTTAAGTGGCCAATTGAACACTAATTTGTGCCTAGTTTAGCAGGCAAAAACAGGTAGCATGAAAACTTAATTGCAGATTTGACTATTAAAATTGCATGCTAACTTTGACTTTTACCAATTTAAGCAGCTAAATTCTATCCCTAGGTGTATATTGAACTTATCTAACCACTGAAATCACAATCACAAGCACAAAATGTAACAGTTGAGCAAGTTCATAAGGTCAGATAACCAATTTAGCAGCAGTGATGAAATCTAACAAGCAATTTTGACCCTTTTTATTAAACCTACTGAGTTTATGCTTAAACTAACTTACTAAAGCCTATTGCACCATGTCTAAGCCAAATAAAGAACACAGAAACAACTAGAGCACATATTTAACACTTAAGCCAAACACCCCTTAAACTGACAAGTTACACTAGGTTGTGCAGATCTAGGCCATTAACTATCAAGTTATCAACTTCCACAGATATAAATACTTAATATTAACCTAAATTAGCAACAAAATTCAACCACTAACACATCAAACACAGATGCAGTCTTAAGCTAAATTAAGGCAGTTGAAATGCAGACTTAAGTAAAAGATATAATCACTCAACATAAGCATCAAATGACTCTAAATAAGCAACAAACAAAGATCAACTAAAAACTATAACTTAAGCAGCTATGGTGGATAATTGAAGAAAATGGAAATGAGGCTTTACTAGTGAAACCCTAGCTCAAACAAGGGTTATCATTTGATCCAAAGCATTGTCTTTCAAATGTTCCCAAAAACACATCAGCAACCTTAAACACCAGAGGAACCACCATTCTTCACCCCCCCCCCCCCGCCCCCCAAGATTCGAGATATTTTGACTTTGTTTAGGACTTAGATATTTATGAAATTTTAACTAGTTAAGCTACTAACAACTCACAAAAGCTAAAACAAGCTAAAATGATGAGTAAAACTACTGAAAATAGCTTGGATGCAGCTAGTTTAAAGAAAAGTAAAGATCTTTTTGATTTTTTTTTATATTTCTTATTTTTTTTCGTTTTTTCTATAAAAGTCTAGTGAATTAAAGGAACATGTTTTGTAAAGCTAAGTCATGATTAAAAAGAGCTTTAAAGACAGAAAATTAACAACTTTTAATAAATTAGCTGAAAAAATATTATACTAGAACAATTAAAGGTAAACTACAATTTCAGTAATAAAGGACTGAGATTACATTAAATTTTTTTAAACTAAGAATACAATTTCAAAGTAAATTCGACAGCTAACTTTTATAAAAACCTACACACCCTTAACGTACAGGGGGGTCCTTTTATAGGATGCAGGGGAGACGTTGGTGCTAGGGTTTTGGAGGATCCCAGAAGCTAATTATGGCACAAATCCTCAATCCTTATCCCCATGTCGTCATTCCACTCAATTCTTTGCCATAAGATTACAATCTATCTCTTTGCCCGTCATTTGTCCAATCAGATGAGCCTGGGAAGTGGGCCCACATAAGCTGGAATGCCGACATCTCTGCCATGTCAGCATTCTTAGAAGGATTCCAATGATAGATTCTTAGTACAGGTGTATGTTTTTGACTGGTACGAGTAATCAGGGTAAAATGGGGAGATGAAGTCACAAGTAACTGGCGCGTATTTCTTTCTTTAACTGGTGTTGGGGTTGGTTAAAAGGGAATGGATAGGGGCCGGGTTTTATCCTTTAGATAATGGGCCTTTTGTTTTGTTGGGCTAAAGGTTATAAAAGGGTTAATGGGTTAGGATAGTTGGGTTTGGTTAAATTAATGGTTAAGGAATTAAATAGATTCCGGTTGTTTGTAGCAATTAAACCAATGGACCAAAATGTAAATTCTGAATTTATGAGGGACCATGGCTGCCAACTTCAATATCTTATATCCAAGGCCTTTCTGTGACATATCATTGATTCATGGAGCCCTATTGCAAATTTTTTACAAAATCTATCTTCATAATGACCAAAAAGTGACAACTTTGAAACTTGAGGACAAGTATGTAATTTCTTCAAACTATGCTCCAAGGGTTAGATTTTGAAATCTTTGAATTCTCCAGGTTGACTTTTACTTTTTGACCACTTAGCTTCCCGGCTCCGGCTTTTTGACACTTTTCCAATTCTCGTGCTCGTTTTTCATATTTCTTGTGATTTTCGTCATTTTCTTATAAATCCATGCCTGCACATTCAAAACACAAAAAACACAAATATTTAGCATTTATGGGTAGTTTGTGGTCTATTGTGGGTTATTGGTCAATAAAAGGTATGTGGAACAATCTCATACCACAATCCCCCAGCACTAAAGTATTGTCGTGTCCTCACGCAATGTAATCACGTCACGCTTTTTGAGATAAATAATTTAGAAACTCTTTTACTAACTTTGTGAAAAGTTACAAGAACGTTCAAAAGGAGACTTCAAATCATTTATTCCCTAGAAAGCCCACCGTTTACCCCATTTATTAACATTACTAACTTACATACTTAATTTTTGTATTTTATATTTCCATTTTATTCGTGACGGTATATGTTGACTTCTCCATTATTTATACAAAACATTTAAGGTCAAAAAGTAGAAACACATCTCATAGAGACGTCCATATGGATAAATGTTCTTCATCCCTTGATTTTTCAGCAAGTCTCCAAACTAGCTTAAAAACGAGATCAAGCTACTTACAAATTAGATGGCTAACGTATACTCTTGGTACGTTACTTGGTAATAACCTTCTGAGTCCCATATCTTATTTTTGTATCTACTTATTTTATTTTGTGAGAGAAATGAATTTCTTCATAAACATCTCGTTTTCATATTATAGTCCGATAAAGATACTAAGACGCTAAGTAGTTTTCATCTTCTCTTAAGAATTCGTTGCCTTAAAAATGATGTCCACATCAAGGAATTAGGATACAACTAAACTCTATATATACATCAACGGAATCGAATCATAAATATCATAGACATTAGTTGCGGAGTACCTTCACGGCCATCATGCGCCCGTTCAGACCCGTCCACATGCACATCACGCGCCAACAACTTTTTTTTTTTTTTTTTTTTTTTTTTTTTTTTTTTTACTTTTCTCTTGCCTTAGTAACTTCTCGACCCCGAACCTTCACGGTTTAAATCCAAGACCTACCGCCTTTAGAAGTAGGATCAAAGGTCCGATCTCAATCCGAAGTCTTAAAGCACCTTAGCTCTAACGAATACCGGGCTTTAAAGGGTAGCTCCGAAACCACATACGTACAACGTAATACAATACAATACAACTCAATATGGCGTGTATCCTTGATGTGTACCCAATTTTTAAAGCAAATATTCTCTTAAGACGATAAAAAACTAAATTTCGCCCAAACGTAACATCTTTAATATTTATACACATAATATGGGGTGAACAATTTTGTGGGAGCAAAAAGCCACAAGTACCTACGATGAGCTCTAAAGAGAACCAACTACTCCACGCTTAGCATTTAACTTCTAGATAAACTCTATCATTTCTCGTTCTCCGCATTTTGAAAATCTCAAATAATGAGATCCGCGGATGCTTAGTGATGCGTGGTTTCGTGACCTTACAACAGGTTTTACCTCTCGAGGGATCTCAAGAGGCTTACAACCCCACCAGGCAATGTACCTGACCGATGTAGTATAGGATAGTGGTAAGTACGGGGGATTGATCGTTCTCTCACAGGGAATAGTGTTCGTTAGGATAGAATA
The DNA here is from genome assembly GCA_014162995.1 of Artemisia annua. Classification (NCBI taxonomy): domain Eukaryota; kingdom Viridiplantae; phylum Streptophyta; class Magnoliopsida; order Asterales; family Asteraceae; genus Artemisia; species Artemisia annua. Next base: position 65,975 of record LBNU01004880.1, read on the forward strand.
GCTAATCTAATAGGTCTAAAGGTGGAAGGAAGATTCTTTTTGTATTTTTATATTTTTTAGAAAGCAAGTAAAATCTCGGTTTTTAGAGGAAGGGCGGAATTAGTTGCTAGTCAACTAACCCAAGTTTACTACTTATGCAAATTAAAATAAAATAAATATCTAAACTATTGTGGTTGTGAAAACAATATGGAGAAAATTGTGTTTACTTAGATTTCATTACTCCCTAACTATCTTTTACCGGTTAATTGATATGTGTGTTACTTGTGTGGATGAAGGGTGTATTCCTAATAACTCATGGAGTGGCATACATATCTCTCCAATTCTATGAGCTCTTATCTCGCCCTATGCCATGCACGGCACAACCATAGGGGTTGTAAACAGTGGCTCATGCGTTAAATACTACCTTAATAGCCTAGTATGCCTCGACTACATGTTTCCCAAGACGTTCAAGCACGTTACCATAAAGGAGGTTGGCCAGTTTTCTTGAGCCTAACATCGATGAAACAATCATCCCAACAAACAACAACACACACCAATTAACCAATAATTAATAGTTAGGTTTCATTAGATCTAAGCAAACACTAGAGAATTTAGCTACTCATGTTAATTGAAAGACAAGCAAGATAGATAGACAACCAACACATAGACATATTGATTGAATTAAAGTGAAGACTTATCTTTAATTAAGCACTAGGGTTCCAAGGGTTGGAAACCCTAAAAGTCACAGAAAATTCGTCTTTAGGGTTTGCCCTAAAAGTTCTCCACAAAGTTCCACACATAATGAATGAAAAATAGAAAACTATATATAGATTTTAAGTTCGGACGGCGTCAGCTTATAGGGTCTGACGCCGTCAGCTCGCCGCCATTAGGGTTCTCGGATGGCCTAGATCCATTTGGGATGTGGTCAGCATGTAAAACCTTCTGGGCCGTCTCTCTTTAACTTTGTTCCTGACGGCCTACACCTTTTAACACCTGACGGCGTCAGGTGTAAATTCTAGAAATCTTTCTGGCCCGTCATTTGATAATTGAATTCCACTCTTTTGTCATCCTTGCTGACGGCGTCACCTAGTGACTTCTGACGCTGTCAGGTTGTAAAATCCTGCTTCTTTAAGACTTTGTCGTATTCTTCACTTTTATGCTCCAAAAACGTCCAAATGTGCATGTTTTCCAGAATTCCTCTCAAAAGTACCTAAAATGACAAAAGGAACGATTTAGGGTAATATTTGATCACATTTATACGAATTAGGGATTAAATGACCCCCTAAAAGCGTAACACTTTTTGTCTCATCACTTAGCCGATAATCAAGCCACGCATATATAAAGTCAAATACGGGAACTTGCTAACTCTTAGAAAGAATTCGCGTTAGCTCCTAGTGTAAGAGACTAGCGAAAGCTCTTCAAGCCATGCATGTTAAAAGTCAAGTACGGGAGCCGACAAAAGAGTAGCTCCTTGTGTAAAAGACTAGCAAAAGCTTTTATGATCATCATTGGTTAAGGGAACAAGCTAGGGCTCAACACGCCCGGATCAAGTCAAAATTTTATTCCTACTCTCGCCAGCTGGAAAGTCAACAAGGTGTTAAAACTCTTATTATATTTTTGTACTTTTTCAACTTTTTCACATTTTTTGTGCTTTTTCACTTCATTTTCATCATTTTTTCTTTGCAATTTTTCAAAATTTTCAACTTTTTTCGATTTTTTTAGGAAAAACGGGGTTGCGAGAGTAAACGGCTAAATGAAAGTGCAAGGCAAAAGTCAAATCAAAGATTCACCCCTCCAGACTAAAGGTAAACATTGTCCTCAATGTTTCAAAGGTAAGTGTAATCCTACGTAAAATCTAAGGCCATTTATTAATTATGCCAAATAGATAAACGTTAGTCGATAAGATTATTGGATATATAATATGGATCTCCATAAGCAAGGAAGAATGATACTCGAGTGGAGAGAGTGACAAAACCGCGAGCACGAGAGAAATCATAATTCGGTACGATCCTGGACNTTTATTAATTATGCCAAATAGATAAACGTTAGTCGATAAGATTATTGGATATATAATATGGATCTCCATAAGCAAGGAAGAATGATACTCGAGTGGAGAGAGTGACAAAACCGCGAGCACGAGAGAAATCATAATTCGGTACGATCCTGGACAATCACAAACAACCACGAAAAACACGAGAATGGAAGAGGTCGCCCCCCTCACGTTATTTTATTTGAAATAAAAAAAAATAGATGGATAAGCATGAGGTGCCTCCCACGAAGCGCTTGTTTTTGATTACCGAGTCACAAAGCTTGACTCGATCCCCGAATTCAGTCGTCCTTGGGGAGAGTTGGAGGTTAAGGACACCATTAGGTGGTTTGTCCCCTCCGAAGTAATGTTTAAGTCGATGACCGTTCAGCTTAAAATTTGGACCATCCGGTTGAGCCAACTCAACAGTGCCATAAGGAAATACTTGAGTAATGGTAAACGGTCCAGACCAACGGGACTTAAGCTTGCCCGAGAAAATCTTCAATCTAGAGTTAAAAAGAATGACTTGATCTCCAACATTGAATTCACGATTTTGAATCTTAGCATCATGAATCCTTTTCGTTTTCTCTTTGTAGATCAAAGAATTCTCGTAGGCTTGATCACGTAGCTCGGCCAATTCATTTAATTGCACTTTACGATGATCACCCGTGGTTTGAAGGTCAAAATTAGTATGCTTTAAGGCCCAATAGGCCTTATGTTCTAATTCAATGGGCAAGTGACAAGCCTTTCCGTACACCAACTTATAAGGAGTACACCCGATGGGGGTTTTGTAATCGGTACGGAATGCCCACAAAGCATCATCTAACTTATCGGCCCATGAGGCACGATTTTCTCCTACAGTCCGTTCTAAAATCCTTTTAAGACCACGATTGGACACCTCAACTTGACCGCTCGTTTGCGGATGATACGCGGTACTAAGACGATGGGTGACTCCATACTTAAGCATAACTTTGGCAAATTGGTCATTACAAAAATGAGTACCGCGATCACTAATAATAGCACGAGGTGTCCCGAATCGGGCAAACAAACTCTTCAAAAACTTAACCACAACTCGGGCGTCGTTGGTAGGGAGCGCCTTCGCTTCCACCCATTTTGACAAGTAATCGACGGCCACGAGTATATACTTATTCCCTCTCGAAGACGGGAATGGACCCATAAAATCAATACCCCAGACGTCAAAGATCTCACATACTTGAATAGAATTTTGAGGCATTTCATCTTTTTGAGAGATTTTTCCTTGACGCTGGCAAGAATCACAAGACTTCACCAAGTCTTGCGCATCCCGGTATATCGTCGGCCAATAGAAGTTGGAATCAAAAACTTTCTTGGCGGTGTAGTTGGCACCATGATGGCCCCCCGTGGGTCCACTGTGGCATGCCATAAGTATGTCATCAGAATCCTTGCCATAAACACACCGCCGTACGATTTGTTCGGCACAAACTCTAAACAAATAGGGGTCATCCCAATAATAGTGCTTAACGTTCTTAAAGAATTTTTTCCTTTGTTGGGACGACATCCCTTTTCGAATGAAATTCCCCGCATGATAATTCGCAAAATCGGCGAACCATGGGGTACTTTGGTCATGTTATAAACTCCCAAGTGTCTCGAGAGGAAATGTCTCGGTGATTTCCTTTTTCTCGAGATCACTTTGATGGGGATTTTCAAGTCTAGACAAATGGTCGACGGCTAGGTTCTCTGCTCCTTTCTTGTCACGAATTTCGACATTGAATTCTTGAAGAAGGAGAACCCACCGCATCAATCTTGGCTTAGCGTCTTGCTTTGCCATTAGGTATTTTAAGGCCGAATGATCCGTATACACTATGCATTTTTTCAAAAGAATGTAAGGTCTAAACTTTTCAAAGGCATAAATGACGGCTAACATTCCTTTTTCGGTAGTTGTATAATGATATTGAGCTTCGGTCATAGTCTTACTTGCATAGTGTATCGGTTGAAAATACTTAGTCTTCCGTTGCCCCAAGACCGCCCCGATAGCATAATCGCTAGCATCACACATAAGCTCAAAAGGCAAGTCCCAATCGGGGGCAACTAAGATCGGAGCCTCCGTTAACTTCTTCTTAAGGATATTAAATGCTTCAACACATTCATTTGAGAAGAAGAATGGGGCGTCTTTTTCAAGAAGGTGGGTCAAAGGAACACAATGGACCGGGGTAACCCATGAGCTATCGGAAATGGGGTAAATCAACCTAGCGTCGAGTAATTTGATAACTTCATTTTTGATCACTTCGTGGATCTTTGGGTTACCCCGTCGTTGTTGTTGGACGGACGGCTTAGAATCATTTTCAAGTAAAATCTTATGGGTGCAAAAACGAGGGTCTATGCCCTTTATGTCGGAAACACGCCAAGCGATGACATTCTTATACTTCTTAAGCACATCAACGAGACGGTTCTTCTCCTCATCTTGAAGGTGTTTAGAAATGATAACGGGGAGTTTGTCGGTCCCTTCCCAGAAAGCGTACTCAAGATGAGGAGGTAAATCCTTGAGTTCGGGCTCCGGAGGATTTTCGTTAGACGGCTCAATTTGCTTAACTTATTCAACGTAGATGTCTTTTGGAGGGAGAGGCGAAAACGGATCTTCATTAAAAAGTTTTTCAAGCAAAAGAATATCTCCCTCGACATCGATATCAGATTGATCAATTTTCGGTGAAACTGATTTAGCAGAAAGACAAGTCTCGATCTCTTCCAAGATGAAATCACTTCCCTCAAATGGAGTAAGGGAAGGGGAAGGATCGGAAAGGATTGGTATAGAAGAAATAGCAAGTGAAGAAGAAGAAGAATCATTAGTAGGGGTAGAAAAAGAAGAATTATCATCGGGAAAAGAAGAGGAAGAATCATTAATGGGGAAAGAAGAGGAAGAAGTGGGATTGCCACTTGAAGTATCATGAGAAAAACCGAGTAGCTCTTGAGAATACTCCTCTGAAACTTCATCAATAACATCGATTCGGTTAACGGACGTACATTCATCGGTGGAGGAATATCTCGCCGTTTGATCCAAATTAAACGTGATGGCTTCACTTCCGTCGCGCAAAGTAATCTCTTCTTCGTACACATCTATCAAAGCGTGACTGGTCTTTAGGAAACCTCTCCCGAGAATGAGAGGAACCCTTGGATCAGCATCAAAATAACCAATTACAAAATCGGCGGGAAAATGGAACTTTCCAACAGTGACGATGACATCCTCGGCTATCCCGATGGGACGAGATGTAGAGCGATCGGCGAGCTCGAGGGTCATGCACGTGGGAGTAGGATCGGGAAGAGATAATTTCTTCCACATCGATTTTAGCATAAGGCTAATGCTAGCACCAAGATCGGCCAAGGCGAAGCATTGACCCATCCTTGGAAAGTTACACGGAATTACGAATTTGCCGGGATCTCCTAGCTTTTCGGGAAGCTTCTTATGNCAAAATAACCAATTACAAAATCGGCGGGAAAATGGAACTTTCCAACAGTGACGATGACATCCTCGGCTATCCCGATGGGACGAGATGTAGAGCGATCGGCGAGCTCGAGGGTCATGCACGTGGGAGTAGGATCGGGAAGAGATAATTTCTTCCACATCGATTTTAGCATAAGGCTAATGCTAGCACCAAGATCGGCCAAGGCGAAGCATTGACCCATCCTTGGAAAGTTACACGGAATTACGAATTTGCCGGGATCTCCTAGCTTTTCGGGAAGCTTCTTATGTAACACAGCCGAGTAATTCTCATTCAAAGGTGTTTTAGCCATTTCAAATAACTTTTCCTTATTATTCAACAAACTTTTAATTATTGATGCAAATTTTGGCATTAAACAACGGCATCCGCGAGACTTAAGTCAAAACGAAGATCTTGAAATATTTGATAAAACTTTTCCATTTGATGGTTTGTTTTCTCGCGGTGCTTTTGATCATTTAAACGAGAAGGGTAAGGAAGTCTAGTTTTAATTGGTTCATCTTGTTCAAAAGTGACTTTTTCCTTTCCTTTAGACACATTTTTATTTTCTTTAGACGTGTGGACAACCGGAGGTTGGATGTCTT
>LBNU01004881.1:23028-74488 GCA_014162995.1 Artemisia annua
ATATTCCTGATCTTCCAATAATGCCATTGTATGGCGACGGAGATTTAATCACCATAAAGTTCATCCAAGCTGTTTTGGAGTGTTCCTTATTACCAACAACAACTGGTAGTCGTAGCTGCCCCATGGGCCATATCTTTTCTCCTGTAAAACCCGTCAATGACGTTGTGGCCGGGACTAACTGACTTTGTATCTCAGGTCGTAACCTCTTGAAACAATGTTCATACATTATATCTGCATATGCTCCCCCATCAACATATATGCTGTGGATGTCGTGGCCCCCCGCGTTTATCTCGATGGTGAGTGGTTCCGCCACTGCGTTGTCCGCAGTCAAGGTGGGGACAGAGATTTCGCTTCCAAAAGAAAATCTTTGGCTGACTTTTTGCCTAATCTTTCGTAGCCATGATTGTATCATGTAGATGGTGTCAGCCTTATCTTTAGGTGCTTCTTTGTTGTCCGTGGTCTTCTGTCTGTCTTTCCCATCCTTGATGCTCTTAACTAAGTGGTCCAATCTACCTTCCTTCACCAACTTATCAATTAGTTGGCGCAACTGGACGCACTCATTGGTGGTGTGGCCCTTCTGTCCATGGTATTCGCAGTATCCGTTTCCTACGCGCTGCCCTTCTAGGGTGCGCATTGGTGGGGGTCTCGGGAAGTTTGCACCTTCTGTTGCGAATATCTCCCTTGGAGTTTTTGTTAATGGGGTATACTTGTCGTTCCCCCGTCCTCTCCCTTCACTACGATAGTTCTTATTACNTGGTATTCGCAGTATCCGTTTCCTACGCGCTGCCCTTCTAGGGTGCGCATTGGTGGGGGTCTCGGGAAGTTTGCACCTTCTGTTGCGAATATCTCCCTTGGAGTTTTTGTTAATGGGGTATACTTGTCGTTCCCCTGTCCTCTCCCTTCACTGCGATAGTTCTTATTACGGTTGCTGCTCTGGTTGGATTGTCTCCTGGGCTGTTCTTGTGACCTGTAGTTTGGGTAGCCCTTCTTGCTATCTGCAGCGACGGCTTCTCCTTGGATGAAGGACCTCGTGCGTTTCATGAGTTCATCAAAGGTTTGAGCCCTATCGTTTAGTTTCTTGATCAGTTCTGGGTTATTGATTCCGTTCATAAACCCTGAGATCTTTAGTATTTCTGGACATGCCTTGACATGTATGCATTCATCCTTATAGCGCTCCACATAAGCGCTTGTGGATTCCCCTTGGCGCTGTCTTACCCTGGCGAGTTCAACAGGGTTCTTGGCGCACTTCTTCCTCTGAGTAAAGTTCAAACGAAACGCCTTCCGCAACTCTTCAAACCCATCAATGCTTCTACGTGGAAGCTTACTAAACCAGTTTTGCGCATTCCCTACTAATGTAGAGTTAAACATATGACACCACACAGGTTGTGGCCAATTTTCGATTGTAGCTGCTGATTCGAAAATTTTTAGGTGGTCATCAGGATCACCTGTTCCATCATAAGTTTTAACATTAGCGGGCATGCGTCTTCTCTTGTTTTCTGAGAAATTACTGATGCATTTCTCTACTTTTGTAATCGCCCCGATGCATCTGGTTTGGAGATAACTTGCTTGATAGGTTGGTCTGTGATCACCGCTATTGGGTGTGCTTGGAAATACCTGCGCAGTCTTTTGGCGGCAAACACTAATGCCAAGACCAATTTTTCCATTGGGCTATAGTTAATCTCCGTTTTCTTAAGCGCTTTGCTCACGAAATATACCGGTGTTTGTATTGAATTCCTATCCGTCAGTAGCACTGCGTTGACTACTCCATGAGTCGCAGATAAGTAGACAATTAACTCCTCTCCTGGCCGGGGTGCGATTAGCTTGGGAAGCGCTGCTATGGTTTGCTTAAGCTGTGTAAAAGCTTCTTCTGCTTCTGCAGTCCAACGAAAATCTCCCTTTTTTGTACACTTCTTGAGTGTTTTAAAGAGTGGGAGTGATTTATCCGCTGACTTAGACAGGAATCTGTTTAACCCCGCTAGTTTTCCACTCAGAGACTGAACTTCTTTCAACGTGCGTGGCGAAGGAAGTTGGATGACGGCCTCTGTTTTTTCTGGGCATGGTTTAATGCCATCTGGTTCTATCAAGTATCCCAGGAACATGCCTTCTGTAGCGCCAAAAGTGCATTTCTTAGGATTTAACTTCATGTTGATCTTCCGTAGTGTTCTGAATGTTTCTTCAATGTCGCGCACCACTTCGTCTTCAGTATGGCTTTTTATGACAAGGTCATCCACATAGACCTCTAGGTTGCGGCCCACTTGTTTTTCAAATGTATTGTCTACCAAGTGCTGGAAAGTGGCGCCCGCATTCTTTAGGCCAAAAGGCATCTTCGTATAACAACAGACACCTTGGCTTGTGTGGAAAGCTGTTTTTTCCTCGTCTTCCTTAGCCATCTGGATTTGGTGGTACCCTTTATATGCGTCCAAGAAACATTTAAAGGGGTATCCGCATAAAGATTCCACCTTCCAGTCTATCTCTGGTAATGGATAGCAGTCTTGTGGACATGCTTTGTTGAGATCAGTGAAGTCTACGCACATCCGCCAACTTCCATCGCTCTTCTTGACCATCACTGGATTGGAAAACCAGTCATGGTAATATACTTTTCGCATGATACCCGCGTCCACAAGCTTATGCACTTCCTCTAAAATGGCTTTTGCGCGTTCTGGAGCTTGGCCGCGCTTTTTCTGCCTCACTGGGGAATATCCTTGTCGGATTTGTAACTTGTGTTCTGAGATTGATCGTGGCACACCAGTCATGTGCTTTGGTTCCCATGCGAAGATATCCAGGTTCTTTTGCAGGAGTGCGCACACGGCGGCTCTGCCTTTATCAGACAGCGATCCTCCAAGCAATACTTGTTGCTCCGGGTAATCGGGATGAATTGCTACCTTCAGGTTTGGTATTTTGGTTGCGCGCTTTTCTGGAGTGTGTGTCGTCTCACATGTAACTGTGTTACATTCTCCAGGTGGCACAGCGTTATTGTAGAGGGTGACAATGCCGCCTTCTACTGGGAATTTGAGCATCCCATGTGTTGTGGACGGTACCGCGCGCATGGCTGATATTCCTGATCTTCCAATAATGCCATTGTATGGCGACGGAGATTTAATCACCATAAAGTTCATCCAAGCTGTTGTGGAGTGTTCCTTATTACCAACAACAACTGGTAGTCGTAGCTGCCCCATGGGCCATATCTTTTCTCCTGTAAAACCCGTCAATGACGTCGTGGCCGGGACTAACTGACTTTGTATCTCAGGTCGTAACCTCTTGAAACAATGTTCATACATTATATCTGCAGATGCTCCTCCATCAACATACATGCGGTGGATGTCGTGGCCCCCCGCGTTTATCTCGATGGTGAGTGGTTCCGCCACTGCGTTGTCCGCAGTCAAGGTGGGGAAAGAGATTTCGCTTCCAGAAGAAAATCTTTGGCTGACTTTTTGCCTAATCTTTCGTTGCCATGATTGTATCATGTAGATGGTGTCAGCCTTATCTTTAGGTGCTTCTTTCTTGCCCGCGGTCTTCTGTCTGTCTTTCCCATCCTTGATGTTCTTAACTAAGTGGTCCAATCTGCCTTCTTTCACCAACTTATCAATTAGTTGGCGCAATTGGACGCACTCATTGGTGGTGTGGCCCTTCTGTCCATGGTATTCGCAGTATCTGTTTCCTACACGCTGCCCTTCTGGGGTGCACATTGGTGGGGGTCTCGGGAAGTTTGCACCTTCTGTTGCGAATATCTCCCTTGGAGTTTTTGTTAATGGGGTATACTTGTCGTTCCCCCGTCCGCTCCCTTCACTGCGATAGTTCTTATTACGGTTGCTGCTCTGGTCATTGGATTGTCTCCTGGGCTGTTCTTGTGACCTGTAGTTTGAGTAGCCCTTCTTGCTATCTGCAGCGGCGGCTTCTCCTTGGATGAAGGACCTCGTGCGTTTCATGAGTTCATCAAAGGTTTGGGGAACCCTATCGTTTAGCCTCTTGATCAGTTCTGGGTTATTGATTCCGTTCATAAACCCTGAGATCTTTAGTATTTCTGGACATGCCTTGACATGTATGCATTCGTCCTTATAGCGCTCCACATAAGCGCTTGTGGATTCCCCTTGGCGCTGTTTTACCCTAGCGAGTTCAACAGGGTTCTTGGCGCACTTCTTCCTCTGAGTAAAGTTCAAACGAAACGCCTTCCGCAACTCTTCAAACCCATCAATGCTTCTACGTGGAAGCTTACTGAACCAGTTTCGCGCATTCCCTACTAATGTAGAGTTAAACATATGACACCACACAGGTTGTGGCCAATTTTCGATTGTAGCTGCTGATTCGAAAATTTTTAGGTGGTCATCAGGATCACCTGTCCCATCATAAGTTTTAACATTAGTGGGCATGCGCCTTCTCTTGTTTTCTGAGAAATTACTGATGCGTTTCGTGAACGCATCAACCTTTTGGCGGCGCCAGGGACGAGACATGTCTTCATCCTCCTGGTCGCGGTATCTTCCCCTTGATTTCCAGTGTCCCGTTTCTTCGTCCTCGTTGTCCGAGGAGTCACTTGGGGATGGGCTTATACTTTTTCGGCCCTTGTGCCTACTATCATCGGAATCCGAGCTTGATCTTCTGCGGCGCTTGCGCCGACTGTCATCAGAATCTGAGCTTGAAGGGCTTTCACTTGGGGAGTACCTTCGCCCAAGTCTGTCGTGGACTCTGCGCCTACCAAGCCTAGCGTGGGCATTGGTACGCCATCCATCATCTTCGCGCTCCTCCAGATACTGTGAGTCAGTTTCTTCATCATCTACCACTTTTCTTCCGATCCTAGTAAATACTGGGTGTCGGCGACTATGCCTCTCGCGCCTCTTATTTCGGTGGCGCGGTGGAGATGCTTCATCATCAGGGTCGAAGTTGAGCCGGGATTGTAGGCTCTGGTTTGACCTCTTTTTCGCTTCCTCCCGCATGAGAGCAGCCAGGGTTTCGTAGTTTTGGGACACGAAATCGCTTGGCGCTACTTCCGGCGCGACTCCAGTAAGTGCGCGGATGTCTGTCTCCACGTCAGGACCCCTGTTCCGAATAGGCGCATCTGGCGGTTCGGTAAGGTTCACTTCTGGCATGGTGAAGGGAGTGCGCTGTAGATCTTCCACGCCAGTACTTGTCGTAGTAGCGTGGATAGTTCCCGCGAGGGGTCCTAGGCGCACTGGTTGTTCCAGATCTGAGTCTGATCTTTGATTCCTAGGCGCATTGGTTGTTCCAGTGGCCTGTTTAGGAGCTGCATCACTTTGCTGCTTTTTCCCATGTAAGTTGCCATGCGTTTTCTTCGCCTGCGGAGTCCGCTGGTTTAGGTTTCCGGAATTTGTCATTCTAGTAGTTAGCAGAATTCTTAGTGTATGGTCCCACGGATGGCGCCACTTGTTGATACAAAAGTTGGGCGTTCCTTGTTTGAGTATCAATTGGATCTTAATGCTTGAGACCTGCACACTAAGAAAGCAAAGAAACACCGTTAGGCTTATCGTGGGATTGTCTCCCACGATTATCCTCCGGCGTGAGAGTAAGTAATCGGTTTTTAGGGTTTGTAGAAGAGTTAGGGTTGTGATATCGTACCTCAATGAGAGCCGTGATGCCCTTTATATACACACGAACCCTCGTAGGTTTCGTGCTCCTTACTCCTCGGCGTATCACGCCTTATCCGGTCCCTTGATCTTTATCCATAAATAAAAGATCCTTATCAAGACCATAAATAGATTGGGCTTTGGGCTTTCGTGAGCCCAAACCCTTATTATGATAGCCCACGCATAGTGGGCTTAGTATTAGTATCGTTTGCCCCCCGGGTTCGTGACCCGAGTAGGGACTATACGTCATCAGGTACAAATTTTTTTGCCATCTCTAGACTGTGTGACTTTTAACCTATTTAACCCGCTTGACTGGTTTTTTTCCTTTTGGCTATATCTCTTATATGATACGTTTGAGATAAAAATAAGTAGACCCACTCATAAGTAAATGGTTTTAAAATTGCCACCTCTAACCCCACCCAACGTTGCCCTTTTTTACATGTACAAAAAATGACCCATTTTGACCCGATACCAAACCCCGCCTGTTTTACCCTTCTTGCCACCTCTATTCCTCACTCGATAGCTGTATAGTAAAATAGCTAGAAGTAACTCAACATATATCTCCAGCTAAAGCCATTGACTCCCTGTTTAGTTACTTGAAATCTTACCAGATCTTGACTTTACCAGCACAGCAGAAATCGCACTGAATCCTGTAAAATTCAGATCAGTTTATAAGAATTAGGGCACTAAACTACTCAGGAGTCAAGATACCTGCGACTATTGACTCACAAATTTCAGTATACCACCTTCATTTTCAACACTCTCCGCCTCCACAGGTGCTGTATTTGCGAACAACAGTAATCACCAATTATACTGTATTTACAACGATATCTCTTGTGATAACATGCTATGCAACCACCTCAGTTACCTATTGCATGAACACTCAAGTACCCTATAATCTCCTGAAGAGTAATTCCTCTCTTCTTCATGTTCTGCGTCATACATAGACTGTGCCTACAAAGTTTGTCAGTCTACTTATTACCGACACAAAAGATCACTTGTGATTATATTTCAGGAGTGTAGGCGTATTTCTAACTGGAAATATAATATTGGTGTCCCGTTGGCATTATGGTAGTTTTCAATGTTAATAATACTATCAGAAAAAATTAAATAAAATCTGTTGAAAAGTAAATTATAAATAAATACTACTCTGTACTATAGTTAGTTAGAACTTAATAGTAGATTGTCGAATTAAAAATTAAAATACTTCAACAATATAGAGAAATCTTTGTATAATCAGTTTATTTATTGCTTTTCTAATAATAAGAATTTGACAAACAATAACATCTGATTATTCAACTATCATAAATACAAATGGCAACAGCAGACCCAAACACCCCTTCCTACAACACGTTTTATATCAACAGTTGATCAATATGTTTGACATCTACCTTTGGGCACGAGACTAAATGATGCTGTTTATGAACTATGAAGCTTGATATAAACCAAGACCAAGGTTACAAGTTCTCACAAGTCACTAACAATCAACAAGACTTGCAACATGAATCTAAATCCATTACCAGTAATTTTTGCAAGAACAAACACCGTTTTTGAAACAATGAAACCTGCTTCGGTCTCTTACAACAATCTCCCTATCAGTTATCTCAGATATCAGTTTCAAAGCGGCATGACAATCTTCACAAACACGAAGATTCTTCATGATTCTAATCGGTGTTCCATTTGATGTATTGATCAAACCAAACACAACTGCTAACTTCTCACTATGCCCAAATAAGAATTTAACCTTTTCACTCTCATCTATATCAAGAAGAATAACAGAAGTGTCGGGCACATAGCCTTTTAACCTCATTTCTTCCAATAACTTTTCCCATCTTTCTTTTATCGCTTCACGTTGAGGATGGGTATCATCTCCAGCTACAAACTCATGGAGTACACCATCAACTGAAATTGAACTTGCCCCTGGTGTCTTTTTAACCCCATTATCTCTCATCAATTTTCGCACTCTAGCAACATCTTCCCACCTCTTAGCTTCTGCATAAACGTTTGATAAAACAACATAGTATCCATCATTAAGCGGATCTAATTCTAGAAGGTGTTCGATCGCTTCTTCTGCCATTTCGAGGTTCTTATGGACCCTACATCCGCCAAGTAGAGCGCCCCATACCACCCCGTTTGGCTTAATGGGCATATTCTTGATGAATTCACGGGCTTCTTTGAGTAACCCAGCCCGGCTTAAGAGATCAACCATACAACCATAGTGTTCAATTCTAGGAACTATTCCATAATCTTTAGTCATGCTTGTGAAATATTGACGACCCTCCTTTACCATCCCCATATGACTACAAGCATGTAATAGTCCAATAAATGTGACTGCATTAGGTTTGACTCGTAACAGAATCATTTTGTTAAACAATTTTAAAGCTTCTTCACCATTTCCATTAATAGCTAATCCTTGGATCATAGCTGACCATGACACAATTGTTCGTTGTTCCATATCCTCAAAAACACTACGAGCAGCTTCTAGACATCCACATTTTATATACATATCGATCAAAGTATTGCAAATACGAACATTACTTTTAAATCCGCTTCTGTTCGAGAACTCATGAATCCTTTTCCCTAAATCAAGTGCACCTATATCTGCACACGCTGCAAGAACAGCCACAACTGTAACCTCGTTTGGACACAACTTTTCCTCTTCCATTTTTGTAAAAAGATCAATTGCCTCTTTCGGTTTCCCACACTGAACAAAACCCATGATCATAGAAGTCCATGACCTCACATTTCTTTCCGGCATCCTATCAAACAAGCCATACGCACCATCCACATTTCCCTTCTTAACTAACTGTGTAATCATTATGTTCCATGTAACAACATCTCGTTCAGGCATTTTATTAAATAGTAAACCCGCATCATTAATCTCCCCAGAAACTGCATACAAATGAACCAAACTATTCTGCAAAAATAAATTGTACTGAAACCCGAGCTTCTCGATAAACCCATGAATGATCTTCCCGTCTAAACCACCACAAAGTTTCGTACACGCTTTAATAAGGAACGAAAAGGTAAACTCATCTAAACAAACATCACATTCGTATAACCGACAAAACAAACGAATGGCATCATTAGGCGAATCACTCTGAGCAAATTCTTTCAAACACGAGTTCCATATAACAGTCTCGGGCTTGCCAGAAAATTGAATAACTTTTCTAGCATAAGGGAAGCTAGGAGTTAAGGCACAAACGGCTGCAACATGGGTTAGTCGGAGTATAGAGGGAGAGGTGTTGGTTTTGATGAGCTGGGCATGAACTTGTTTAAGTTCAAATGGTGATTTGAACGTATACACAAGATTATTTAAATCGGTTTCTGGTGTGGGTTTGGGTAAATTTGTTTGGTTGGTTTCTGGCACGGGTAATGAAGTTAAAGAAAGTACATGTCCAGACATTTGCGCTCCGAAATATAGGCTAACGCAGTAACATCGGATCTCAACATAAAACCATTATGTAAGCTATTAGTAACTCCAATGACCTTTCTTACAAATCATCCGTTATCCTTATTTTCGTTGTTCTTGTGCTTGTTTGTCAGCCTGATTACAAACATATATTAACAGAAGTAAATTAAGCCAAATGGAGAAACATGTTTTATAAGCTTTAACTTTGTTTAACTAAAATATCTAAATCGAGTTTCTGATATACGCGTGAAACCATATAAGCAGTAAATATATTCAAGAAATGACTTACCATACTTTGGTTACATATTTGCAGATTATCCTTATTATTTCTATCATATATTTGTATTCATTCATTTTAGTCAATAAACTAAACCAGCTAACTTAATTGAAAAACATGGTTATTTCATTTGTCCAATCATTTAAAGAAATTTAAACAGTAACTAGCTAACTTAACTTAATTTGGATTCTAACATCTTCACTTTTTTTTTTTTTTTTTTTTTTTTTTTTCTCAAAGATATAAATTTTCAACCAACATATTCCCAAAATCCAGTTCAGTAAATATAAATATCAAACACCCTTAACCAAATTTACTAACATCTTAAGTACTAGTACTAATAAAAAGCTGAACAAGTTTAGAAAATAAATAATTACCTGGTGGGAAACTGGGAATTAAGGTTTCACTGGAATGTTTGTTTTTCTGATATAAATCAGTAACGATTTCGTTATCTGGAATATAACTGTAAATGGACTGATGGAGTTGTCTGGACTTGGACTATGCGGCTCAAAGCCCATAGATACTTGGGCCTTTTCTTCTTCTTCTCGGGCTGTAGATCAGCCCTTTTGCCTTGTTGAACATTGTAGAATACGGAAATTGACAAGGTTTTCGTAGGAGTAATGATTTGTAGAGGTGAAAAAAATCGGTTTTTTTTGGTTTTCGGTTTTTTAATAACCGGTTATAAAGGTTATTAAAAAACTGGTGTTTCGAATATCCAGTTTTGGTTCGGTTTCGGTTTTTCGGAATCGGTTTTCTTCGGTTATAAATGTTCGGAATCGGTTTTTTTCGGTTATAAATTTTCGGAATCGGTTTTTATCGGTTTTTTACCGGTTCGTTTTTTTCGGTTATAAATGTCCGGATTTGGATTTTTTATCGGTTATTTACCGGTTCATTTTTTTCCGAAATTTTACTAAAAACTGTGTGAAAATGTAAGTTGTGAAAATGTAACATAATATGTAATTGTGTTGTAAATGCAAGCATATTAAACATGGGAAATTAAAACATTAAACTAAGCAACGGAAATTAAAACAACGATTACAACATTAAACTAAGAATCGAAAATTAAAAACCCTAAACTACCATACGATAATAAAATTACGAATCACGTAAATGATTCAGTCTGTGACATAGCCCTCGTCAGTTGAATCGGAGGCACTGGAATCGTCCTCATTCGATGGCACACGGGGTAATCCCAATCCCCATCGCCGTATAGCTCGACGGTTTCTCCGATCATGTTTAGCTCTTGCTTGCTCCTCACGATCTCTTGCCACACATTCTTCCTCTGCTTCCACCTGTAACACTTCTTGCATATCTTGCTCATACAGTTCTTCATCAGTCAACGCACGTGCATTGGGTTGGTTTTGTGGTGGATAGTTTTCCAGTGGATTGTAGTGGGGTGGATTGTTTGCCGGTGGGTTGTTTACCGGTGGAAACAGAACTTCCGGTAGAGTGTTTACCGGTGGATTGTCATATGGGAAGACGGGAAAAAGATCTTGTGGTGGATAGTTTTGTGGTTGATTGTCGTATAGGAATACAGGGAAAAGATCTTCGGGTGGGGTGTTGTAAACTGACTCGTTATCTGGTGAATTGTTGTGAGACATTGTTTTGAGAGAATTGTTTGTGAATTATGTATGATTTTTGTGTGAATTGTGGGTGTATTGTGAGCACCTGGGAATGGCTATTTATAGGGCCGTTGTTTGGATTTGAAATTTTAATTTATCCCGCTCTTGTTTTTGAATTTGAAATTCAAACGTTTATCCGCCCTTTTTTGAATTTGAATTTTGAATTTCAATTCCACACGCTGTATTAAATGTTTATGCACACGTTTTTTTAAATAACCTAGTTTTTGAATTTATCCTGCTCTTGTTTTTAAATTTGAAATTTAAACGTTTATCCCGCTCAGTTGTTGAAATTTGAATTTCTAAACACCCCTATATAAAGCATCACATAACATACTAGGCTCTTCACTACACTTCACTTTCTAAACAAGTTTACAATGGCTAATCCTTGGTCCATTAAAGAAGAAAACTTGTTAGCCGACATATGGCTAGTCATTCACGAATTTCATGCTGAAGCTCCTTTTTGGAATACGGTTACAGAAAGGTTCAACAACCTATCTGACGGTCCTATTCGTAACAAACATATGATAACGAGTAAGTGGACAAGAATGAACTGTGAATGTCAAAAGTTCAATGATATTTACTTGAGCGTGCAGGGTAATGACGAGTTCAATGATCGTCTTTACACTGCAATGAACAATTTCAAAGAACGCTTTGGTGGGTAAAGCTTCAGATATCTTAACATGTGGATGATTTTGAGAAGGAGCCCCATATGGAACAGATATAGGGATTAATGGCTTTTGTGTTTGTATTTCCGTATCGTTTGTGTTTGTATTTCCGTATCGTGAGTATTTTATTTCCGTATCGTTTGTGCTTGTATGTCCGTATCGTGAGTATTTCAATAAAAGGTTTAACGGCTAGTTTCTCATATTAACCCTAGCCGCCCTTTACCATCACCTTCCCCACGTCCTCCATCTCACCATACACGAAAAGATTCAAAAGTGCATTCATCCAAGGAAAAATTAAATCACAGGTAGGTATGTGAAATGATTTTTAATATCTTTGGTTGAGTGTCAAAACTTCCTGTGCGTTGCTTATCAAATACATGGGATTGGATGAAGATTTGTTTTTCCACCTTTTGTAAAGCTTTTGAATCTGTAAAGCGCTTTGTTTATTTATTCACTAGCGATCATTTTGTGTCCTCGACGTAAACGGGCCAATGTATTAAAAAAAAACGGTTAAAACCGGTTATTTTTAAAAACCGAACCGGTTATATAACCGGAAAAAACCGGTCCGTAGAAAAAATCGAAAAACGGTCTAACAGGTTCGGTTTTTTTAAAAACCGATTTTGTAAAAAACCGGTTACGGTTAAACCACCGGTTAAAAAAAACCGGTTATGTATTTGCACCTCTAATGATATGCGCGAAAAAAAAGTGATGTGCACACCACAAAATCAAATTAGTGATGCATATAGTACAATACTATATATGCGTGATTATGGTGTACACATCATTTCGTCCTCATGTCACAACGTGTTTGAAATAGGGTGTTCATCGGTTCAGTTATTGGGTTATTCAGTTTAGTTAGTTCGATTAAAAAGAAAATTTTGGGTAAAATTGAAAACCTAAGCGAACCAAATTTAAATTTGATTAAACCAAACAGAATAACCGAATAGAATAAACCAAATTACACTAATTTTATTATTTATTTATTTAATTATATTTATTTAAGCTTAAAAAAGTTATAATTGAACAATGAAAGAGTTTTAATGTATTTTTTATTTTATTTTTTTAATTTATTAATATTTAGTATAAATATGTAAAAATATATATCTATACTACTATCTAAAGCATTTTAAGAAGCTCGAATTATAGAGTGACATGTGTCACTTCTCAACTAAAAAATCACCTTTATTTTCAAATTGAAATATATCTTTTGATCTATTTATTTTTTTAATGATCTAATTTTACCATATTTTTTAAAATTTTGTGCTCTTTAATTCAACATCCATATTGATATATTTTTATAAGTTTTTAGTTGTTTGCATTTTTAATGGGTTATTTTTATTCAAATTTTTACAACTTTAACCTTTATTTGAATCAATACAAATTTGATTCATCAAAATTATAACTTTTAGGGGAGTGTTTGACGGGTAAAATATTGTGAGGGTCTTTATGCGAGAATAATAGTGTCACATGAAAGTTACGAGAAACCCAAACAAACAAATACAACGAACACATATACTTTTGGAGTGTTGTGTAACGAATTCACTAAGCGGGTACGAAATTGCGGGAGAGTTGAATTAGCAATTCATTCGTTATATTTCTATTATAACTATATTTTTTTCACCGCCGCTGTGCGCGGGTATCCGACTAGTTTATGTGAATTCAGTTTTTGGTTATGTTTGGTTTTCATTTTGCCAAGCCATAACCAAATCGAGAACCGGATATTTAATTCAGTTCAGTTCGGTGGTTTGGTTACAAATTCGGTTCGATTTTGATTTTTGAATTTTGTAGGTGAAACCAGATTTCCGCACGCCCTTAGTTGGAGCTTTTTAGAGGTTTTGGTTTATGATTGAAATAAATAAAAAATACTCCTTGCAAAAATATGTTAAGTAGGTCAACATGAACACTGCGTTTTAGTAAACAGGTTACTGCGTTTTAGTAAATAGGTTTATTTTCATATTGATAGTGAGTCATGTTTCTGGTCATTTTAGAGATTTGTAAAACGCCTATTGTTATAAAGTATATAAGCTTTGTTTAAGAAAAAAAATAGAAAACATATTTTATTTATTTAATCAGCCATGTGAACATGTAGATAATTGTTTAACAGACGCCTTAAAGAGGACCAATTTGAAGAAGACATGTACATTTACATTGACTTAATCTCTAACATTACCAAAATTAGTACCTTTTCAAAGTTGAAATTTTGATTATGTACTCAGTTATGATGTTAAATTAATCAAAGACATTTTTATTAATAAATTATTAAACACTATATAAGCATTTGTTTAAACATTTTTATCAATAATTATTAATGAAACATAAATTTATTCTACTTATCACTCACTAGCTTATAGACCCGCGGAATCCGCGGGATTTTAGAGGGTTTTTATTAAAAAAGGTAAGTACGTGAATAAAGTAAGAAAGAACAATGAATGTAAATGCTATGAAATTTTCTTGTAACGGAATAATAAGTTATAAGTAACTGACAGTATAAAATACAATAATAGTATAAACTACTACGCTTGTAAATATCTATGTAATAAACGTCCATTGCCTCGTGATCTCCAACTTTGATGGTCTTGAGAAGCAAATGTATGTAGTGACAATTGTAACACTTCAACACAAGGTCCATTACGTGAACACTTAATAAGTTCAAAAAATCTGTAAGTAAAAGAAGTTTACGATTAATAATAAGTGTAAAAAAAAAATTGAGCATAAAGCATGTCATATGTGTATTATAATTACCTATTAACCATTGATCATAGACCTTGAACTTCTTTATAGACTACATTTGTAGTAGTTATAAGTGTTCATAGTGTAATCTTCGGTACTTATTTTCATCATTATATATCTAAGTTGTGATGGTATCACACATTTTCTAAGAATAACACATATTTAAAATAGTTTATTGACATGTAATCTTCGGCACTTATTTTCATCATTATATATCTAAATTGTGATGGTATCACACATTTTCTAAGCATGACACACGGGCTCGATCTAAATGTTCATAGTGTATTGTTTAGCACTAATTTTTGTCATTTTAATCATGGAGGGATTTTGTTGGTCAATAAGTTTCTAATTTGTGTTTATTAGTATGGCATGAAAATTGTTGGTGCCGTTATTTCGTTACTTTAATTGAGGTCGAGTCAAACACTCATATGCTTGTACAATATGGGCGAGAGGTTAAAGCCACATTTCAGACCCGTGCTGCGGAGCGTTTATAAACGATAGTATTGCATGAGCTAAAAGATTAGATGTTTAGATTTTAAAATTTAAAGTATAAGTGGCACTCGTGTTGCTCCCACTTTTTGGGCTGAAACCTTGATGAGAATGAAGAAATAGTTCTAGTGAACTGGTGTTCATTAATGACGACATTACAACAGTAGCCTCCCTATATTATTTGCATAAACATTTTAGAACAATGGTACTCTTATTTGTCTCAATATTAAGTAACAGTATGGATACTTCATTTTACAATAGTACAATGAAATATAATGCTATTTTTAGAACAATGCTACTCTTATTTGTCTCAATATTAAGTAACAGTATGGATACTTCATTTTACAATAGTACAATGAAATATAATGCTATTTTTACATACTGATTAACCATAGACCTTCTAAAGCAACTGGTTATGGGCTGGTAATCCTTCTCTTTGCAAGCTTTTGCAATTTTATGCAATTATGAAGAAAAGGTTTTGACAGATACAGTTGGCTGGTTTTGCAGGTTTTATTTGCAAAGCTTATATATACTTGCAGACATGAATAAAGAACTGATTATCTAAAAAAATAGAAAACATATTTTATTTATTTAATCAGCCATGTGAACATGTAGATAATTGTTTAACAGACGCCTTAAAGAGGACCAATTTGAAGAAGACATGTACATTTACATTGACTTAATCTCTAACATTACCAAAATTAGTACCTTTTCAAAGTTGAAATTTTGATTATGTACTCAATTATGATGTTAAATTAATCAAATAGACATTTTTATTAATAAATTATTAAACACTATATAAGCATTTGTTTAAACATTTTTATCAATAATTATTAATCTATATATATAATAAACAAAGGTTTTTTTGAAACTTGCCATGTCATTTAAGCCATGTTGGCACTTCTTCCATGTCATTTAATCCACGTCATCAATGCCAGGTGTAAAGCCAAGTCTATTTCAGTTTGACTTTTCAAAACTTACACATTTTGTCCATAAATGATTCGCAAGATATTTTTGAATTTCAAAGTTTCTTACCAAATTTCTCTCAACTCTCCATGCCTATTAATTAATTTGTTATAATATCAANGTTGCTGAGGCGGTTACGAGGATGTTGTACGCGGTTAGCATGTCGGAGAGGTTGTTGAGAGATGGGTTGAGACGGTGGGCCCTTTTGGTGTATTTGAGAGCTGATTCGAGGTCTTTGTTGGTGTAGGATTGTTCGGCTAAGGTTTTGAGATGGAGTGACTCCCATTTGCTTAGAGGGGCTTCTTCTTCGAAGTCGTCTGTGGTGGTTGTGGCGGCGGTCATTTTTTTCCGGTGGTAAGGGGATACTGTTTACGAGTGCTAAGAAAGGTTTTGGTGTAAAAAATAGCGTAACATAGTCGCGAACTTTCGTTAATTATTAATTATTTATTGGGTTTTGAATTTTGATGGTAAATGTAGTGTTTTGGTACGTGTATTATTTATCATTGTTTTTAATGTTGTGTACTTTTATGTTTTGTTTCAATTTGCACATTTTGATTACGCGTCATGTTATAAATGGTGACACGTGTCAGATTTTTAGGTACGACACATCATCAAAATGTGCACATCTATATATATATAATAAACAAAGGTTTTTTTGAAACTTGCCATGTCATTTAAGCCATATTGGCACTTCTTCCATGTCATTTAATCCACGTCATCAATGTCAGGTGTAAAGCCAAGTCTATTTCAGTTTGACTTTTCAAAACTTACACATTTTGTCCATAAATGATTCGCAAGATATTTTTGAATTTCAAAGTTTCTTACCAAATTTCTCTCAACTCTCCATGCCTATTAATTAATTTGTTATAATATCCAAATTTGTTTCCTCTTTTCTCTCCCATTTAATACTATTTAAGTGAGCCTTCATCTACAAAATTCAAATTATACGATTATTTAAATGTTTTGGTTCGAGTGTTGCACAACTGGTATTATTTTTCGTTGATCTTAAAGGTGAGTAGGCTACTTTGCATGTGCATGTTAATCAGGATCATAAAACTAATGTTTATGTGGTTTTTGTACTGTTGTTCATTTTGATAAGCATTTTTTTGAGTATTGATTTGATTTTACACCATATTGTATGCACTCTATCTTTAATGTTAAATACAAAGACTGGTTAGTTCTTCATTTGAGTCGCAATGGTGTGTTTGAAATGTCTCGATTAAGACACTTTATGTGAATTTGATGTTGACGTTGATAACAACAGTTATTTTATGATAACGTTTAGTATATCGAATGGATTTAACGAGTGCATGAACTGTGTTCAATGAAGTTATTTTATGATGACGTTTAGTATATCGAATAATGGTCTTTTAGCACATTTCAAATTCATTATTGCAGTGTATATTTAAAAGTTGAATGTGTTTGTAACTTTGTATGGCAAGTTAAAAGTTTTTCATAATTCTGGCTTGATACTATATTTATTTATTAACAGTCAACGAAAATACTTTTTGAATCTCAACGGTTCACTTTTTGAATATGCTACGGGTTGGTTACTTCTTTTTCTCAATTCATGAATCTGGAAATACCATATAGTTTCTTGAACGATGTTCTACACAAAGTGCTACTGAAAGTTTATTTGTTTTTCTAGATGTTTCACTTTCGTTTTTACTTTTTATAAGCCACCCGTGATTTATCACGGGTTTATAGGCTAGTGAAACATAAATTTATTCTACTTATCACTGATTATAAAAGAAAAAGGTTCCAATAAAATAAGAGAAAGAGTCAAACCCCAACGGCTACACTCTTTTCTCCTTTTCAACAAATAAACAAATAATTTCAAATCTCAACGGTCACATTCCAAATTCCCCAATTTAAAACCCTTCACTCTCTATTTCCGTTACAAAACCCCAGTATTCATTTCTTGATTTAATCCCAATATCACAATTCAAATTACATTCATTCTTTCATCTTCACCTTCATCTTTCTTTCACAAACATTCAAAATAAATGGCATCAAACAGATCACCTTCACCTCTTACGCCAAGAACCTGCCGAAATTCGGAAACGAATTCGGCCACTCGCAGAAGCTTCAACGGCAGCCCTTTTGCCAGGCCTAACCCTCTTGTAAACCCTAAATCTGCAAATCCATCTACAGTAACAGGTAAATTTTACATTTTGATTTATGGGTTTTTGTTTTTGGCTAATTTAGGAGGTGGGTTTATGATCTTTAGTTTTTTTATGCTGTTAAACCCTAAATCTTTAAACCCACCTGAAATAATAGGTAAAGTTCATATCTTTATATATGGGTTTTTGTTTTTGTTTGATTTGTGATATGGGTTTATGATCTTTTGCTGTTTTATGCTGTTATATGATGATTTTTTTAATTTTAAGATATGGGTTTGTGTTTTTGTGTGATTTATGATGTGGGTTCATAATCATTAGTTGGTTTATGATCTTTAGCTGTCTTTATGGTTAAATTATGCGAAAACAAGTTTTTACTGTCTTTAGTTTATGGGTTATTGTTTTTGTGAGTTTTGTGATGTGGGTTTGTGATATTTAGCCGTTTGAATGGGATCGGTTTTTGTTATTGTGTGTTTTGTGATGTGGGCTACTGATCTTTAATTGTTTTGTGTAGATCAAATGAAAAGAAACTCGACCACTCCTCGTAAAAGCTTCTGTGGTGGATCGATGTTTCAAGATGGGAAAGAGAATCAGAAGGACTCGATCCGTTCGCCTTCACCTGCTAAGGGTTTCATGGCGCCGACGATCTCAGCTGCTTCGAAGTTTACACCGTCGCCAAGAAAGAAAATCTTGGGTGAGAAGAATGATATCTTAAGAACTTCGGTCCAGTTTGTCGATAAAGATCGTGTCCTGAAACCGGTGGAAACGGCTTTTGATGATCAGATTAAGTCGACGGTTGCTGTTGAAACGCCTAATGTTGGTGATGAGGTAACTTTAAGTTCGACTACTGATGAAAAAGAAATGGTATCTGATGTTACTGAGGATACGAGTTATGTTAGAGTTAGGCCCTTTTGTTGTTCTCCTGTTACTTCGCCCATTATCGCGCCTGTTGATTCTGATCATAGTCTGCCACCATATGACCCAAAAAACAACTTTCTTTCTCCTAGACCTCAGTTCCTTCGTTATAAACCAAACCCTAGAATTGATGCATTATTAAACAAAGATGGGAGTGATGAGTATGGAGATGATAATGAGGTTACTAGGCTTGACGATAGCTTTAGTTTGACTGATAGTTCATCTGATACTGAGGAAGAAGTAGAAGTGCACGAAGAAGAGAAAAATGAAGCTGAGTTACTTGAATCGTTTCATGGGTCATCTGAGGTAGTGTCTGAAATTGTTTCAGAAGAAAAAGAATCTGAAACTGAGGTGGAAAAGGTAACCAAGCCTCGGTTTTTTACCCGGTCAAAGACTGTTTCTTTCGTTTTCTTGATGTTCCTTGTGGCTTGTTTTTCGGTTTCGTTTACTGATTTACCACCCATGGATCTGCCAATATATGAAGAAGTTGGCTTCAAAGAAGTTTATCATGAATCTTTGAAGTTTGTTGCTTTTGCTAAAGAATCTTTTGATGATGTTGTTCTTCATGTTAAGCAGTGGTCAATCGATTTTGTTTCATACCTTTCTGACCAAAAATCCCAATTTTTCGCAACCCGTGAGATTAGCTCAATACAATTCTATAACCTGACTGTTTCGCCCCCACAAGAAGAATTTGTGTTCAACCGACACATTGGGACTGATTACATACATGAAGTTCAAGAAGTTGAAGAAGAATTGGCGAAAATGGAGATGATGGAAGAAGAAGAAGAAGAAAATTATGAAGAAATGGAAGTTGATGACGATTTTGATGAAGTTGTAACTGAAGAAGTAAATGAAATTGAAACTGATGAACAGATTCACGGTGATGATATGGAGGCAAAATCTGATCTTGAAGATGTGTTTGTGATCAAATCTGAAGTGCTACTTGAAACTCAAACAGAAATGTTGAGCAATGATCCTGAGATCGAGTCAATTAGCTCAGTGGATCCTGTACCTGAAGCTCAACCAAACATGTTGAGCAATGATCCTGAAGTCCAGTCAACCGAATCTGGCTCAGTGGATCCTGTACCTGAAGCTCCGTCAGAAGTGGTGACCCATGGTCCTAAAATCCAGTCTAGCTCAGAGACTCTCAGTTCTTTGTTGAGCCAATCAATTAACACTATTTATTTGGCTGGTGTCTCTATGGTGATAATGGCTGCTGCTTCAGCTATCATCTACATGAAAAAAAGAAAAACCAAGGCTATAAAACCTGCCAATGTTCGTGTTACTGATGATGATATGTGCAGTGAGTCATGTTCTGCAGAATCGAGCAGTGTTCAGAAAGGCATCAAGAAGAAAAGTGGCTACAACAAAAGAGAGTCATTAGCTTCTTCTTCGACTGATCTCTCAATGGGTTCTCCATCTTATGGAAGCTTCACTACTTATGAAAGGATTCCTATCAAACACGTGAGTATAACAACAATATATGTCTTAGCACTTGTCGATTTATATGTGTTTATGGTAGTTGATATTGTTTGTTTTGTTTTGTAGGGAGAAGAAGTGTTGATGACACCGATTAGGAGATCAAGCAGGCTGAATAAAAGCCAAGTTACTTCTTCATGATCACCATCAACTTAGTTTCTTTCATGATCATTGTGAGCGTGCTGAGATGGATTTCTTCTAACTTAGTTTCTTTAGATTGATGCTAGACTTTTAGAGTAGTTAGTTTGAACTCGTTAATTTTCTATTGAATCTCGCTTGAGCTACTTGCTTATTATCATTAATGTTAATTTCGTTTTGCTTATTCTTGTCTATGATGCATCCTGCGTTTTTAGTACTAATACAAGTCTAAGTATATTTTGTTCATGATGTAAACAAACCTATCTGGGCTAAAAGCAGTTAAAAAAAAAAGAATAGATTGAAATTGCCCCTTATTTTTAAGCACCACTCATTGCTAATATTGTAATTTAAAATTTGAATTATTGATGAGAGTGGGACCATTGTAATTACACCATAAGTTATGATACTGATGGCCTATTAAAGAAAGTATTAACTCACTAATTAAATATCTTTAATTATGGACATTAATTTTTCAAAGACTTGTGGCTATCTTAACCCTTATATTTTGTTTTTCAAAATGATGAAATACTTAAAAAGTTAAAATTATACACTTTGTCTAATAAAAAACCTGTCAATTCGGTACTGTATGCTTGATCTTGATCTTGATCATGAAACACTGAAGACTTGACTTAAAACTGTTTATCATTTAAACACAAGAAACGTTTAATGTACTAAAAATGACCCAATAAAGTAGTTGGTGACTCATCTGTTTGGTAGCACATTCCCGCCATTTTTTCAACTGGTCCTTCACTCATATAAGTACTTTAAGTACAAAACAACCTTATAGTATTAAAATCATATTAGCCACACTCACTTTTATTAATACCAACCCACCATATTTGATTCTTTTAGTTTTATTTGCTAACAACCAAACCTAATACAGTTTTGTCAACTTTAGGAGGAATTCATTTAAAAAAAAGAAAAACTTCACCACCAACTACCATAGTCTTGACTCTTGAGTTCAATCATGGCTTCCATAGCTGCTGATTTTAGTCTCATCTCATCATGTGTTATTCCAAAAAGAAGCTTGTTTTGTGCTCTTGTTTCGCCTCAAAGGGTTGGTTTCAAGTCAAACTTAAGTACTTTAGTGACTAAGTCTTTGTTACAAGAAGAAGTAAAGGGTTTTAAGGAAAAAGAAGGTTTGGTTTTTGATGTGGTGAAGGAGAACGAGTTGAGGGAAAATGGGTTTATGGGTATGCGAAAGACCAAGCTCGTGTGCACGGTTGGGCCAGCTTGTTGTTCTTATGAAGAACTCGAGAAACTGGCTTTAGGTGGGATGAATGTAGCTAGGCTTAATATGTGTCATAATACTAGAGAGTGGCATCAAGATGTGATTAGAAAGATCAAGAAATTGAATCAAGAGAAAGGATTTTGTGTTTCTGTTATGATTGATACTGAAGGTAGTCAAATTCATGTTGCTGACCATGGTGCTCCTTCATCTGTCAAAGCAGAGGTCTCTTTTGACTTTTAAAACTTTTTATTATACTTATATTAAGGAATTAATTAGTATAGAGATTAAGTTATGATTCATATTTGGCTAATAGGAAGGATCAATTTGGTTCTTTACTAAAGAAAAATTTGATGGTTCTCGTCCTTTCACTGTGCAAGCAAGCTATGAAGGCTTTGATGAAGGTGTCATAAGTCATAAATAATCTTTACATTGATTTATGTTTTTGGTTACCTGTTTTCTGTTGTGAGCATAGTTTAAATTTATTTAATTTGGTATTAGGAGTCGAAGAGGGTGATGAGCTTGTTGTTGATGGTGGAATGGCTACGTTTGAGGTCATAGAAAAGATAGGTAATGGCTTACGTTGCAAGTGTACAGACCCCGGTTTACTTCTACCTCGAGCTAAACTGAGTTTTTGGAGAAATGGGAAACTTGTTGACAAACATCATGAACTCCCAACCTTATCTGCAAAGGTTAGAAATATAGTATCAAATTGGGAAATGACATTTGTTTTATCATTTTAGATTTTTTAATAGAATTTGATTCATGGTATGTGATTAACAGGATTGGTCTGATATAGAATTTGGGATTTCTGAAGGTGTTGATTTTATTGCTGTTTCATTTGTGAAAGATGCTGCTTCGATCAAGCATTTAAAGAATCACCTAATCACCAAAAACGAGTAAGCTTAAAGAATAATTTACATTATTGTGTTCATGTATATAATGTGATCCACAGATTGGTGAAGGTTTTGGCAAAGATCGAGAGTTTGGAATCTTTAAAGAAACTTGACGAAATTGTGGAAGCGTCAGATGGAATCATGGTGGCACGAGGTGATCTTGGGGTTGAGATACCTTTAGAACAAGTTCCTACTGTTCAGAAAGAGATAATTGATCTTTGCAGACGGTTAAACAAGCCGGTAATAATAGCCTCACAACTTCTTGAGTCGATGATCGAATATCCAACCCCAACTCGAGCTGAAGTATGATTTAAAACTATTAGTTTTATCTAATATGAAAAAAAGATTAGAATTTGCTCTCAAAGTTGACACCTTTCTATTGTAAATAAGGTTGCTGATGTTTCTGAGGCGGTTAGACAGTGTGCTGATGCCTTGATGCTATCTGGTGAGTCAGCAATGGGATCATATGGTCAAAAGGCTATATCTGTTTTAAGAATGACTAGCACTCGAATGGAACTATGGAACCGTGAAGTGAGCCCACAAAGAATTCTTCCTCAACTTGGAGAGTCGTTGCCGGATCAAATAGCCGAACAAATCTGCAACTGTGCAGGCCAAATGGGTACTATTAGTTTCTTGATTCGTGATATTTAGTTATATTAAAGGAGGAAATTTCAACCTATTTACTTTTATGGATGGGCTGATCTGAGGTATGTTTCAGAGCTACCCATTGAAAAACCATTTGAAGTTACCTTTAAAGGTCAATGTTTTAGAGCATAATATATATATTTCTTTAAATGGGCTAAAAGGTGTTGGCGGGTTAACCCAACTTAGACCAGCACAGATAATTACTTTACCTAGACCTGTTTTCATCCGTCAGCCAACCCGCCACCTTGCAACTTTTAAGTAATTTTGCATACAATAGATCCTAGAACCAATTTTTGTTTATGTTTGCAGCAAACAAACTTGCAGTGGATGCTATTTTTGTGTACACAAGGAATGGCCAAATGGCGACACTTTTGTCACGGAACCGGCCAAACGCTCCAATATTTGCATTCACAAATGAAAACAGCACAAGAATGGCTCTCAATTTGCAATGGGGAGTTGTGCCAATCGCCTTTGACTTATCAGACGACATGGATGCTAATATTTCTAAAACTACTGATCTAATGAAAGCAAGAGGAGTAATGAACAAAGGAGACGCTATACTAGTAGTATCGGTTGGGATTCCAACTCCATCCGTTCATCAATCACTTCAAGTTAAAATCATTGAATGAAGGTAGTCCTTTTCTAAGTTCATATTTTGATTTAGTTTCTTGACAAGAATCGTGTTTAAATCATCTCATGACAAAGATAAATTATGTTTTTGTATTTTATACATGTAACAAATTTCTTGATACGTATTTGGTCCGTTAAAGTTTATTTCAATTGTTGGCACGTTAGTGCTAGAAGCTAGTATGCTTTGGATTAACATTTCTAGAGTATACTTCTGAGGTAAAACATAAGTATCTTAAGAAAAATGCATAAATACAGATTTTCAGCAAATTGCGAGCAAACGGACTTTGATATTGCTTTTCCCTTAGTTTTCCGCAAGGTCAATGGTTTGGGTGTTGTTCAGACATGCATATTCATTATCTTTCTCGTTTCCTCGGCATGTAACCTTCAAGAGCATGTCCACAAGTCAAAGCTACTCTGGTCAACATGTTTATTGTTTGCACAACACTTTACCATAGTTTGTATGTATGTTGAGTCTACACAAGTCACCATCTTTTTTTCCATTTCCAATTTAGCTTATTTTTTCTAGAAAATTGTACACGATTGCATGATCATTAAATAAACCACGTTAATTTTTTAGAATAAGTGGTTTGAGTCTATGTGGTGTTGGGTTCTGAGTGTTAGTCTGCCAAAAAGTCAAAACCTTGGTTAAAATAACAAGTTTAGTAAAAATTTGGGCATCTGTAACACAGGTCTCATGGGAAGAACATCAATAGAAAAGCAACTATCTTGTGATCCTCTCAATTTCCATGCATGAAAAAATTTGATTTCTAAAAAATGTAAACTTGTAATGCGAAAAAAATATTGCAGACTGTGAATTAGATAACATAGGATACTTCATGCTTGTAGCAGTAGCTATTAGTTCTCTAAATAAATCGTCCATGAATATGTTTACAATTTCAGTTGGAAACTATGATAGAGTTTTCAAGTGTCTAAGACACCGAACGGAATAGCTCAAAACTAGAGACAGACACATAAAGGCCTCGAATAGATCCAGCTGCAGCAAGAAGTGCTACAATCAAGCATATGAAGCTCAGTATCTTTAACCAAATCCACGTGAAAGTGCACCGTTGAATTTTTGCTTGTGAAATATACATTTCTATTGGGAAATAAATCGTCAATGGCCAGTATGTTGCAGCACCAATAAGTCCCATAAAACTATTAAAGAAAGGGAATATCATGGCGACTAATGTTACTAATATAACATAAATCGTCCTCCATGTCAACCTAAACAGATTAATACTATATCTTCCAATGGAATATTCCTTCTCAATAAATTTGCTTTCTGGCCACTTCTCCCGGCTCCATTCCTCAACGAACGCGAAAAACGGTTGGATAAGTACCTAAAATGATGCAGCAAAATTTGAGCTTCTTAAAAGACATGAGCGATGATGATTGATCTAGTATATTTAGTGTACCTGGTATCCTCCAAGAAGATGAATAACAACACATATGTTACCAATGTCGACAAGCCAAAATGGTTCATAGAAACCGAATCCTGTTAAGTAATTCCCTGATGAATCATTCCCAAATGCTGCGTATCCAAGTATTCCGCATAGTGAGTATACCAATGTGCATGCTGCAATTCCAAGGGTGGAAGCCTTTTTCATTACTTTGTTTTCTGGAGGACTTGATTTCAGTGTGTCCTATATATATTTATAAGTATATATCAGCACATACATACATTTATGAGTATCTACATACAAGCTTAGGATTTCGTAAGAAGCTAAATATTTCACATGTGCATAGATGAAACATGGTTATGATAGCATGTTAATATATTATCACATATGCACATGCGCATTGGTGATCAAGAAGAATGCTGGAAGAATAAGCAAAAGCATTCATCGGTTCGAAGATGAGTTAATTGCCTGTATTTCAAGAAGAACGAGACTGAAAGAGTAAGCAAAAGCAATATCTCCAATGGCAGAAAAAGCATTCCACATTTTCTCCATGCTTGTCATGTTCGGGCCAACTGGTACTCCTGTTAGACTTGTTTTCGCTGGTGGGCCTCCTATATTTTGGAACCCAAAGATAAGCATATACAGATTTCGATAACATTTAATCGAATCTTGAACCATAGAGTTGCATATAACCTGCAATTTTGGCAATTGAAAGAGCAATTCCAATGCTGGAATAAGCAAAAGACATGACGGTGGCAACAACGGAAACAAGTGATAGCTTATGAAAATTTGGGATTTGGCTCAAAAAGATCTCTATAATTCCAAAGATCAACAGATATGAATTGTTTAGAGTGTGACAACCGACGTTGTGCCCATACTTATGAAAACAGTTTGACCTTTTAACCGCCCTGGTACAAGATTAACCAAAATTAGGTGAATTAGTAAACACACTTATAAATACAAAGGAGCTATTAATAAGTCTTTAGCACTTACGCCATACTGATGGCCGAAGTGATGGTGTACCCAATAGTTGCACCAACTTGAGTCCCATATTGAGATAGTCCACATAATCTGTACTTAAATCCTCCTGTACGTAGCCACAATATGATTAATGACTTGTTAACAAACCGTTATACAAAGTCTCGAGTAGTAGACTAGCCTATTAACTCTCGGATCAGCTTCCAACCATGATGTAAGTTATAACTGTAAGGGAATATATTAGCTACATTTTGTGTAGCCAACTCCCTACAATTTTGTGCTACAATTTGTGGGTCCCCAAGTCTTTTGTGGGTCCCTAAATTTTTTCTTGTGTAATTTTTGTAGAGGATTCTAGCCAATCGGCTATTTTAATTGTAATCAAGATATCCCCTCTTATTGTATAGCCAACATTTAATGCTTATAAGCTGTTAAACTTCTTATAGCAAGTTATCAATTTACCCAAATTTCATAGTTCCTATCCATACATAGGAAGGGTTGTTACCCAAAGAATTTCGTTATAACACTCCATGCATGTTACAGAAACACGAACTCACAACTTAAACTTATGTTGTAAAATTTGATTGTTACAATTAATTATCCAAACTTCGAAACCAATAATAACTATAATTATATATTGATCATTTATGTATGACACCTCAGGTGTCTTGTGGTGCCTGGTTACACCTTTTTAACATATAAAACTACATGCAAGAACAACACAATTAGGAACAAAAATTGTAATTCAGTAGCAGAAATTTACCAAGATTAGATTTAACCGCTTGCATGTAATTATAGTTTCGGGTGCCTGTAACAGGATCAGGAAACCTGTAGCAGTCCGCAAGCAAGAGACAGGTGAACCAAGTGATAACCGCAAAGCCAACAAGTAAAATAATCCCCATAATCCAACCCAACTGAGCCAAACACCATGCTAACGACAACACTCCTGATCCTACCACTGCTGTGATGATATGTGCACTTGCACTCGTCAACGTACCTTTAAAGCAAATTAAACCACAACAAAAATTTCACATAAACTCTCTATGAACTCAATACCATATACACCACATGCATCAATGCACCATACATGCATTGTGAATAATGAATAATAGAAAGACAAGATATCTCGTCAATCAATTGTTTGTGAGTTCAACTCCGGGCAAAATGGCAGCGTTTGACTTTACTGTAACAAAAAATGAATAATGCATGACTAGTTGCAATACCACAATCTATTATGTTTTATTTTATTGAAACGTTTCAAATTCCCTCAGACATTCTAATAATTCAATAATCATTATATATTTCCAAAACACCAAATGTTACACGGGTTCACAAATTGACCCATCTCATCCGATCCATATATAACTAAATAACCCTTTTGACACAAACTACTAATTGCATTGCATGAACTTTATACGTTTTCCAAAAAACAGCATACTTACACGTAAGTAGTGTCACACAAACTACTTATTATGCATTTTGCATACCTGTTCTTTGGATTTTGCCATCGTCATCAAAACTGCCTTTGACATCTTCATTTTCAACATAAAAGCTTGAACCTTTCTGCATTTTTTATCGTGGCTCAAAGTATTTGGATAGTGATCAAGAAGACACTGTTATATAAATAGGAGGGTATTCAAGAAACAGAATGCCACCAGTCTTTTTTATTTCTTGACACCTCATTTTAAGGAAAGTGTAATAAATGGGCTTTAATGAGTATTTACTAGTTTCTCTAACATTCATGTTTGACTCACTGCTGTACGTATAGTAAATCATTAAATTCAGTAAAAACATGTTTGTTGAGTTATAAACATATAATCTAGATTCATTGTACCGTAATATAGTTCTTAATCAAGTACGTATATAAGTCTACATACGTTTTAAAAAATGGTCTTACATATATATATATTTTGGGATAATGTATGTGGACACTCAAGTTTTTTATTTTTACCATATAGGTCACCCATTTACTCAAATGAACTTATAAGCAGCCTAACTATATGTTAGTTTTCGTTTACATCATTTCTGACCAAATTTATATCTCAAAACTACAAAACATAAACAATGAACCAACCTCCGACTTATCCATGCAATACGAATGAAATGTTTGATGTGAAATAATGATTATATCTTTAATTTAAGTGTGAATCCATATTATTAAAAGTAAATTAGAAGGATAAAAATGACAATGCTCTGTGGGTTTTTGGAACCGCTTGTAAAACCCCAATTGGAACTACCCCGTACAATCTCATGTATGGAAAAACATACCACTTACTGTTTGGAATAGAACATCGTTTATACTAGGCACTAAAAAATTGCAATACAAATCTCATCGCAACAGGGGAAAAAAGAATGTTTCAACTTCATGAGTTAGGACGAACTCTGTCTCCATGCGCGCATACGAAGACTCTTGTATGTATAAAGCAAGAACTCTGGCATGATTGTAAACTCCGAATTAGAAAAGAATTCCAAAAAGGTGACAAATTGCTGTTATTTCACTCAAAATATACATTCAAACAGCCGAAGCTTAGATCCTGATGGCTTGGTCCATATATAGTAAAACACAGTTATCCATTTAGATACGTTGAACTGTATGGAAGCAAAGGAAAAAGCTTTATTGTCAATTGCTACAAACTTAAGTTATACCAAGAAGAAGAAAACTACAATGATTGAAGGGAAGAACTCACACCTTTCTGCCCCAAAGAATGAACCCCTAAAGAGGAGTCTAGCTAAAGACTCTAAAACTTAAGCGCTTTTCGAGAGGCAACCCGTATTTTATCTGTACTTATTTTCTCACACTTGCAAACCCACTTTTAAATTTAAGTTTGGAGGAAATATCTTTTCAATATGTTTTAAAAAATATAAAAAAATCCAATTTTTTCTATTTTTGTGCGTTTGTTTGTCTCTATTTTTGTAGATAAGTTGGATGTCCACTGGAGGATAGCAACTGCTATCAGCTTCTCATTTTGCCTTGGAAGTTTCGTTTTTCTTACCACTTATTTTCTCTATTTTTGCTTATCAATTTTTCACATTGAGGGCAATGTTAATTTAAGTGTAGAGGAGGAACCAAAGTAGGAAAAATAAAAAAATTTCTGATACTCCACTGATATATGCTTGTCTTGCAATCTAGCCTCTACTTTTTATCATTTTTGGGCTTAATCATTAGAATAAATAATATTATATATAAGTTTTAGCTTCAAAAGATTAATATGCTTGTCTTGCAATCTAGCCTCTACTTTTTATCATTTTTAGGCTTAATTATTAGAATAAATAATAGTAAATACAAGTTTTAGCTTCAAAAAATTAAAATGTGTCCCGATTAATAAGGTAAATCCACTTGGATCGACACCATAACCAGTACAACATAATTCACCACAAATTGTAAGGTAATTCTAGCCTTTTTATGTGTATATTTTTGCACTTTTTGTTTCATTTTTATGAGTGCGCCGGTGATGTGACTTTAGCTCTAGAACTTGCACATGTACATCAATCATGAATTTTGTAGTGAGATTGCACTTTTGTGCATTACAGACATTTTTGCATGATATAGATGCTATCTTAGGATATAAACCCAAAATTGAGCCCATACTCATAAATTATTAAGTTTAGCCGACTACATTGGTCCCTTAACCACCTTTTGGAAAAACCGTCTGTAGCACTCATTTTAGTGCTAGATACCTCCTAGAGAAACATGTCGAGCCACCCTTTTCACTTTGCTAGTCCACTCAAATAAAATCAGAAAAGAAACCAAAGACCTAGCCTACCCCTAGTCGAAAGTCTAATGGTTGTCGCTTACTGCCCGGTAAAAATGGTTGATCTAGCATCATGAATCAGTTATTATGCTTCCGTATTATCAGTATGATTATTGCTTAAGAAATGTGTTGAAACAAAGTTATCTCAAGTTAGTATGCAACTTATATTCTCATATTTGCTCTAACGTTATCATTATGATTTGCGGTTGTTGTAGTTTGCGACAATTATATTGTGTCTAGACTTTCTGACTTATGACTTATTTTTATTTAGAAACAAAATCTCCTCAAAGATTTCATGTCTTATCCACACCTAATAAATCCAAATCCTGATTATAATTGTGACAACTACGTGTTTCTGGTTAGTAACCGATAACCATGTTTGACATTTTTAAACCAATTCCATACTGTCGAGTCAGTTTTATACTTGTCGAGTCATTATTATACTAAACGTCTATTTTCTAAGGAAACCTCGTTTACGAACGTGCCTTCTAACTAGAACCTTATTTAAACATCGTATAAACGTCACGATATGCTCATCAGGGATGAAGCCAGGACCAAATATAACCGGGTGAACAAAAAAAATTTAACAGTAACACTAAAAACACATTTCGATGGACCGGGTGCATTTAAAATGACTTTAAGAAAAATCAATGTTTTTTTCAAAAATTAACAGAGCTTAAAAACCTTGTAAAGAGGGGCCATGTGGGGTACCATTCAGAGGTTGTCTTTTGTTCTTGAAGGTAAAGTAAGGTTGCAAGATGACTGATGAACTCAAATAAGTACATTTTATCATCAACATTTATCCTATTTATTTGACTTTTTTCATTATATTATTTATGAGAATCGGTGCTTTAATGTTTACTTTAGTGATTCTCAGGTAAAAACAGGTAAAAGGTGAAACTTGGCGATTTTAGACTAATTATGAAGCAAAACGAGCAAGATGTCAAAAGTCTACTGAAATCCAGAAGATGCGCCGTATCTCACTCAACAGATACGCCGCAATATCATACTTAGATGAATTCGAAGACCATTGCCTGACTTTGAAGAATGCGCCGCATGTAATTCTATCATGCGCTGCATATGAAACTTTGGTCAAAGAAGAAGATCAAGCTCGTTTTACTCCAGATGCGCCCGCATTATACATTTGACATACGGCGTATCACTATCAAGACTTCACCAGAAACAATCCAAGACAACTGAAGGACATGCGCCACATACAAGAATTAAGTTACGCCGCATCTGAAGGCGGTGTACGAATATTCCAGAATATAATAATGTTGGACCCCACGCGAAGTTAAGTCGATGCGCCGCATCTACTTACTCAATGCGCCGCATCGAACCCTCAGACAGAAACTATAAATACCCCAAGACCTAGACGAATTTAGTATGCCACCAAACCCTAAGGAGCCGAATTCAGACGAACAAGCAACACAAGACACGCCCCAAACGAAGATACTAGAGCTGTAAGAAGGTCTTGCATGTATTCAATTCATTAAGTAGTTTTGTTTTATTGTAATAGTAAGCTTTAATTCATCAGGATTGATGGCTGGTAGTATGTGAGTACGTAAAATCATATGCCCGCCTTAAAATTGCTTTCCCATCAATTAAAGTTTATATGTTTGATGTCTTTGGTGAATTTATATTAGTGCATTAATAACCTCTGTGTCTAGCTGAGCACTGCATGGGCTGCCATACGCCTTCCTCGCCTATTTTATATGACGTCTTTGGATAAGTAGGATAGTCATAAGTAATCATAAAGGATTTACCCGCCGATATAATGAAACCAGCGAGAAAGATTTAATTAATATACACTTCATAAAACTAGCAATAAAACAAGTGACAAGCTACTTAATTATCAGGACAGTCTTTTATAGTCTCTTTTATCTATCTGTGTACGTGTATGCTATTCGCTGATTTGTGCTCATTAGTTTAATTTACTGTTTAATACATAACCCAACTGTGCCAGTCTCTCAGGCTGAACCCCCCCCCCTTGCGTTAGATTAGGCTGTAAAACTAACTTTTGATATTAAAATACTGATTAGGATAACTAGATAATATGTTCCACTCTTAGTGATCGACACTCTACTTACCGTTATATACAAACTGACCGAGTACACTGCTCGTTGAGTGTGTGTGTTATTGATAAGTCGGCTAAATATAAATTTAAAACTTGAGTAGGCATTAATACTGCTAAACCTCAATGACACATCACGCGCATCAAGTTTTTGGCGCCGCTGCCGGGGAGTGAATTGTTATTATCTGTTAAATTGATTAGTATTTTAATTAGGTTTTTCTTTTTATTAGGTTTTTAGACACTAACCACTAACTTCTTGTATATTAGGTAGATTACATTCATTGTATAATTTGCATATTTACTGTTTTTGTGTGCTTTTATTTTCTGTAATTTTCTTTTTTATTTTTATTTTTATTTTATTTTTCTTTTTCTTTTTCTGCATATCGCTGTCGTTGTATTGTGCTGGTACAAACGATACGGCGCATCTGTTTCTCAGATGCGGCGTATTGCGTTTTAATTTTATAAAATACAACGCGTTTAATAACTCGAGTACGACGCATCTTTCCCCAAGATACGGCGTATTCTGTTTTAAATAAGAATTTTTTCGAAACCCTAACGCCATGCGACGCATCTGTTTTAACAGATACGGCGTATTTAATATTTAAATTAAAAACAGTTTTCGAATTATTAAACAGAAGCGACGCATCGATTTTCATCGATACGGCGCATTTACTAAATCAAAAATCTTGTATTTTGAAACCTAACGAAAATACGGCGCATTAGTTTCTGCTAATACGGCGCATTTAATTTTTATAAATATAATTGATTTTTGATATCTACCTTGATCATTCCGCTACTCTCGCGCAAAAGTTGGTTTATTTTCAGGATAATGGATGGACCAAGCATCACTAAGGAAGATTACATTCTGAACCCAACTAAAGATGTTACTTGGAATTATCAATGCTACGATAACTGGAAACTCGTGGTAAACAGTAAGGGTAAGAGAAAGCTCAATGCCAGGTAACATTGAGTATCTCAAATTCTTTAAAATTAGAATTTCAGCTATCCTTTATAATAGTTCACTTAGCCTTAAGGAGAATTCTCTACAAAACCTCTCCGAAAAATTTGATGATAAAAGTGAATTATCTTTACCTAAATCTGATTATTACATGTGCATGTCTGTAAAGAAAATTTTTAAGAATCGGTTTACTAAAAAGATGAAAATTTGTATACTAAACGTTGATACAAACCTCTTTTCTTATAAATTACCTAAATGTAAAAACACCAAATTCCACAATGAAAGTTGTGATTTCCGTGAAAATTCTTCAGGCATTGATCTGTGTAATACATCATGTCCAAATTATAATCTCAACTTTGTAAGCTTAAAACGATATTTGTTCCTAACCATGGAATAAATTATTATTAACAAAAACAACGAGATTATAATTCAACATAGAACGGTTATGCCAATTACTCTTATCTTGAATTTATATATATCATATGGTATACCGTTTAACCCGAATTTGAAGTATAAAGAAAAGTGTCGCGGAGGCCAAGGTACGTTCCCTATTTAAACTTTTGTTCATTGGCACAACAATACGGCGCATCTAAGTAATCTAAGCGCCGTATCTATGACCAATAATAATACATTGACCAGTCAACGAATTTTAGATAAATACGGCGCATCACAATTATGTGATGCGGCGCATCGTTTTTACCCTATAAATAAGAAAGAGATACGCTGGATTTCGTTTTTACCCCTAAATTACACACAGTTGAAAACACGCACCACGCATAATCAAAATCAAAACCCGTTAATTCAATTTCAAGACGATTAATAACGATGATAAGGTAATAATCCGCCTAATTTTGTTTAATTTTACGATTTTGTAATTTTATGAAAATTACGGTTTAGGATTAATTGATCGAATCTGGTAAAATTGGTTTAGGGTTATTGATTAGGATAATTTAGTGACGATTTACCCAAAGTTAATTTTGGATTAATCGTTACATTTCAACCCAATTTGATTCGAGTAAAAACTACGGTTCGGGGTGTTTGTTTTTAAATTTTAGAGGGAAAACAAGTTTATTGGGGTAAATGGAAGAATATGATTTAATGGAATGGTTAAATAGGAACCGTGATGTTGAGTGGGAGTTTACGTCACGGGGTCGGAATCTTAGAAAACGTGCCCACCCCTTTTTCTTTTATACTGATATAACATAGGATGCAGCGCATTAAATTCCCACATGCGACGCATTAGCTAATTTTTTCCAAAACAGATATGTGTTGACCCTAGTTGCGCCGCATCATCATTTCATAATACGACGTATCTATCTCTATGGCCACATGCTCCGTATCTTCTTGTAAAGATACAACACATTTTATAATACGGCACATTTGTCTTTAATATACGCTGTATCTCTTCATTCACAGACCACTTAACTATTTACTTGAATATTGCAGATGGCACTTCCCGATATTGAGTTGAGACATGAGTGGCTTAGGTTCGAGGAAATGGGATTTACTGAGGCTACTGAGGCAGATTATTTGAGGAGACTTAGAGATATTTACTTTAGGCAGGTCTTCAGAGTTCCGGTTCTCGATTTTGACAGTTTAGCACTTATTGATGGGGGAGCTGCTGTTGGTACTTTCAGGGATAGATTAGAGATGGTTCATAGGGATGCTGATGGTGAGATTATTTTTAGGTCCCACGCTTGGAGCAGGTTATTTGGGATTAGAGAGCCGTTGGTTAGAGATTTGATGCGTGAGTTCTTCAGCACGGTACATTACAGGGAGACGGATTTGGCACATGATACTGTTGATACTCTGGTATTTAGATTAGGTGGGACACGTAGGCAGATGTCGATGCAGCAGTTCATTCTGGCTACGGGTTTACATACAGAGGAGGAGATACAGTCTCCTGGATTCGATGCTTACTGGGCAGAGAGTTTGAGGGAGGTTCCTGATAGGGGGACCCTTGGAGGTTACTGGGCCGGTATTTCTTCTGGAGGGGATTCTACTGTCACCTCACCATCGTACACTTTGATCAGAGAGCCCTTGAGGAGGTTGTATCACCGTCTGATCGCTTTGACAGTTGCTGGGAGAGGTCAGTTACCCGAGAAGGTGACAACTCTTGACCTCTTCCTTCTCAGAGTATGGACGAGGGACGTGTGGTAAACGTTCCCCAATTTTTGGCTCATTATTTACATAGGATTGCTCCTGGGAGAGATCGTAGGAGTCAGATCACCGGGGTACACTTTGTTTCTAGGATAGCTAGACATTTTGGGATCATTGGTGACGATGTACCGGCAGGGTTAGATGTGTTTGCGATGGAGCTCCCTAGGATGGACATAGATTTTCTGGAGAGGAGACTCAGGTTGTGTAGGGTTTTGCTAAGGGCTTACCATTGGGTTCCGTTGGGTCCACATCGACCAGTTGTGGTTGAGCCGGGGCAGGGGGCTGATCATGAAGCCCCGGCTGCTGCTCCAGCTCAGGAGGGTCCACAGGTACCACCACATCCCCCGCACGCACCAGCTCCACGTACTACTGCTCAGAGATTGGACAGGATAGAGGGTGAGCTCAGGTTACTACGAGGTAGTATTGACGATCAAAGAGAGGGCATCCAGGGTATTGCAGATGAGCATAGACGATTGGGTTCGTGGCTGGTGGATCGCATGACTGAGGTTTTGGAGGAGCGTGGTATGAGGTACCAGAGGTACGATGGATCGGTCGTGACTGACACACACATACACTTTGAGAGACGCAGAGTCAGACAGAGGACAGACTGGGCCAGCACCTCCACACCTCCCAGTGACACTCAGCCTCCAGTATAGACGTTTATGTTTGGATTTATGGACATAGTTCCTCGTACATTATTATTCTTTTGGGATTGTACTAAATATTGCTATCATGTTTATATTTAATGTTTCAGTTTATGTTTCTAATAGTGTTTGATTGATACTTGCATTAAGTTCAGCATGAGTGACCGAGAGAGCCCAAGAGATAACCCGAGGAAAACGTCATATTTACAACAGACTGTTAACAGTCTATCTAGTAATTACATGCACCGCATCTATTTAAATAGATGCGACACATCCTATCCTGTATAATATTTTATTTCGTATTAATTCCAGGCTCGATACGGCGCATCTTCTTCCATAGGATACGGCGTATCGACTGACCTGATGATTTTTAATTTTTGAATTTTTAGGTTTTACTTTTACTAACTACTAATGTATTATGCAAGTTTGAACCTTCTTAACTCAGGTGTGTTAAAGTCTAGATGGTATTATAGATTCCTGCACTTTTTGTGGAAACATCATTTATGAAGCTTAAACATTATCATCCACAAGAAAGTTGATTTTTGCTCGTAAAAGCATAATGGAGGATCATTCCGAGCAAATATCAGGGAAGTTTTTTCTGTTCTAATTGTTTTATTTTCCAGTTTTTAACCTTTGATACAAACAACGAGGACGTTGTTTAAATTAAGTGGGGGGATGGAGAAATAGAACACTTACTTGTCCTAAACTTTTTCAAAATATGCTTAAAATACACTTAATATATCAAAATTTAAAATTTTTAGCATGTTTTTGTTTAAGTCTAAATTACATAGCCGCACACATAACCTTATTTTTTGCCTAAAATCAAAAACTTTAGTGTGCTTGTGACTTGTAAACTTTAGAACTTGGCTTGTATACTATTCGAGACCACCATAATGAGTATTATCGATATAATTGGAGTGACTTGTCTAACTTGGTAAATTTTTAGGATTACACCCAAAAAGCCTTTATATGTTATGTGATATTAACTAACTACACTGGTTAGTTAACCCCCGTATAAACCCTTTTGTTTACTCTCACTTTTAGAGTAAGATACCCCTAGAAAAACCTTCAGAACCATTTATTTCGTTTCTTACACCTTTGTTAAATTGTTTCGTTACACCCTTACACCTTAGCCTACCCTGTAGATCGAAATCCGTGGTTAGTTACTTTAGGCAAAGTGTGTTTCCTTACATTACCTATGTTCACGTGCGTAATTCATTATTTTTGGTTAGGTCGGGAAATTCCACAATGCAATTGGAGTGAAAGTAAATATTGTATATTTTTAGTTTATTTTTCGTGTGTTTACTACTTTCACTATTACAGTTATTTCTGAAAGTTATGAAAAGTATGGAAAAATTATCCGTAAAAATCGTGATAGAAAAAGTTGTGAAATTTTACACATCAAAAAAAAAAAAAAAAAAAAAGAAATCGAAAAATTAATAAGAAGAAAAAAGAGAAGAAGTTGGAAGTTTGTTTTAACAAACTTATGTAAAGTTTGTATTAAGTGGGAGATATCACCACTATTTATTGTTGTATATTATATTTATGGATTGAATGGGAGTTGGCCGTTATGGGAACGCCAACTAATGTTATTCTTTGTTTAAGATTTTATTGAGTATAATTCGTGTCTACCTAAAGCGTGAGTTACATGAGTCAAAAGCGTGAGTTATTCAATGATATGAGTCTTATTCATGGGATGGTTGGGAAAGTAATTAACCACACTTAGGATTTTGATCTATTTGTTTGTTTATTTTTTATTTTACACCAATTTATATCCTAAATGTTATCCCTACCCAACCGTATTGTTATATTCGTTGTCAGCTTTCGAGCATCCGGATATGATGATGGCTAAGTGAGAATGTTAAATGTATAAATAAGGTAGTGACCATCCGAGTATTAGATTAATCAACTATCGCGCCAGCGATCTAGTGTGTGACTTGGTGACCATCCGTTATGCAAATAACGCGCCAGCGATCCAAGAAGTGCACTAGTGACCATCCGTTAGTTGAAGCGTCGAGGACTCGCGCCAGCGATCTACTAAGTTTATGCAGGAGATGTTTGAACGAAGCTAGGTTCAACCCTTAAGCCTCAAAACCCTCTTTACCGCTTTAGACTTGTTACTCCTTGGCTTTAGTGGGGGAGATGCGTATACTTGTCAAGCTTATGATAGAATATTCGTCACAACTGAGCAACTAAACAATTTAGAATTGTTTTGCATTGAAAAATTATTTTGTTTCTAACTCGTTAAGTGTTTGGTTGTGTGATTGTGATAAGACGAATACATGCATTAAACTATAAAAATAAATCCTAATACATTTTAGGATACATTTTCATAAGTAAAATATAAGGTTTACTTGGGGACAAGTAAAGTTCAAGTGGGGGGATATTTGATGAACTCAAATAAGTACATTCTATCATCATCATTTGTCCTATTTATTTGACTTGTTTCATTATATTATTTATGAGAATCGGTGCTTTAATGTTTACTTTAGTGATTCTCAGGTAAAAACAGGTAAAAGGTGAAACTTG
The DNA here is from genome assembly GCA_014162995.1 of Artemisia annua. Lineage (NCBI taxonomy): Eukaryota > Viridiplantae > Streptophyta > Magnoliopsida > Asterales > Asteraceae > Artemisia > Artemisia annua. Next base: position 61,306 of record LBNU01004881.1, read on the forward strand.
GCGATTTTGGACTAATTATGAAGCAAAACGAGCAAGATATCAAAAGTCTACTGAAATCTAGAAGATGCGCCGTATCTCACTCAACAGATACGCCGCAATATCATACTTAGATGAATTTGAAGACCATTGCCTGACTTTGAAGAATGCGCCGCATGTAATTCTATCATGCGCCGCATATGAAACTTTGGTCAAATAAGAAGATCAAGCTCGTTCTACTCCAGACACGCCGCATTATACATTTGACATACGGCGTATCACTATCAAAACTTCACCAGAAACAATCCAAGACAACTGAAGGACATGCGCCGCATACAAGAATTAAGTTACGCCGCATCTGAAGGCGGTGTGCGAATATTCCAGAATATAATAATGTTAGACCCCACGCGAAGTTAAGTCAATGCGCCATATCTACTTACTCAATGCGCCGCATCGAACCCTCAGACAGAAACTATAAATACCCCAAGACCTAGACAAATTTAGTGTGCCACCAAACCCTAAGGAGCCGAATTCAGACGAACAAGCAACACAAGACACGCCCCAAACGAAGATACTAGAGCTGTAAGAAGGTCCTGCATGTATTCAATTCATTAAGTAGTTTTGTTTTATTGTAATAGTAAGCTTTAATTCATCAGGATTGATGGCCGGTAGTATGTGAGTACGCAAAATCATATGCCCGCCTTAAAATTGCTTTTCCATCAATTAAAGTTTATATGTTTGATGTCTTTGGTGAATTTATATTAGTGCATTGATAACCTCTGTGTCTAGCTGAGCACTGCATGGGCTGCCATACCCCTTCCTCGCCTATTTTATCTGACGTCTTTGGATAAGTAGGATAGTCATAAGTAATCATTAAGGGTTTACCCGTCGATATAATGAAACCAACGAGAAAGATTTAATTAATATGCACTTCATATAAAACTAGCAATAAAACAAGTGACAAGCTACTTAATTATCAGGACAGGTCTTCTTATAGTCTCTTTTATCTATTTGTATACGTGTATGCTATTCGCTGATTTATGCTCATTCGTTTAATTTATTGTTTAATACATAACCCAACTGTGCCAGTCTCTCAGGCTGAACCCCCCTGCATTAGATTAGGCTGTAAAACTAACTTAGGATATTAAAATACAGATTAGGATAACTAGATAATACTTTCCACTCTTAGTGATCGACACTCTACTTACCATTATATACAAACTGACGGGTACACTGCTCGTTAAGTGTGTGTGTTATTGATAAGTCGGCTAAATATAAATTTAAAACTTGAGTAGGCATTAATACTGCTAAACCGCAACGACACATCACGCGCATTAATGACCTATGTCTATCTTGCACCCGAAAGTTCCAAAAAGGCCTCAAAACCTTTCTTTTTATTTTCTTGTTTATAGACCTTTCAACACCTTTTTAGTGTTGAGATTTTGGTCTAAAGTGACGTTAGGATGTATCTAAAAAGAGTTCAAGTGTTGTTTGGGTCGTTTGTGAACTTTTGGGTAAGCTATTGAATGTAAAAATTTGTTAAAAACCTAAAATATTGGCTGATTAAAATGATAGGTCAACTTCTTTTAATCATAAATTAGTCAAAAGTGGGTGTTTTAAGGTGATTTTTGAGTATAAAATGAAGTATTTTAAATTATCTATCCAACCGAAGTAATTTCATAAAAATAGCATGTAATTTGGTCGAACAAATAAGGGCAACAAACTGAGTTGTCAAAATAGTTTCAAAATGGCAGATTCATAAGTCCAACTTCATGCATGCATAACTCTTTCATTTTTAAAATTTTTGATTCAAACCAAAGCCCACAGTTAATTTTATGTGTTAACTTTAAAACCCATTGGCCTTTTGTAAAGAAACCAAATATTTAACCCTCCATGACCATTTAAGTCGAAGTGTTAAAATTTAAAACTGTCACTTCTCCAGATTTGTACACCCAAATTCACAATACTATAACTCACTCATACTTGTACATGGTGACTTGAAACTAAAATGGGATTTAGTTTTAAGTCTTAATATGAGTCTCCCACTGGCCCGAAAAATAAAACTTTAATTTAGACCACCTGCTAGTTGAAACAATTTGATAAGTCCAAACTGAGTTCAAATCGTATCGTGTCTTGATGAGCTAGTAAAACTACTTAATAAAATCAACAAAAGTTCATGAACATTATTAAAACATAGTACGTTAATATATGTAAAGGCTGATCTAATAAAAGATTTAAACTTGGTCAAATGCTCGCCCGAAGTGGTACTAAAATCGCGTCAGATTCATGATTTCATGTATAGTAGAAAAGTGACACTATAAAACGAGCTTAGTAAATGACCTAAATAATAGACACAGTGTAGAGTCTAATAAGTAATATTTTACTTGTCTTAGGTCTTTAGTTGAAGGTGCGTAATCATTGAGGTTATCCTAGTCGTCTTGTGAGCTGTTTTAGTTCTCGTCTACTCTAGCATTTAAGTAAGTTCTCACAACCCCTGTTTTTACCGTTTTTACCACTTTTATGATTTTTGGGGTGGAAAGCATGACTCGTGATTTTACTTGAATCTATTTGAACCTTTTGAATCTATGTGAACCTTTAGAATCTATTGAACCTATTTGAACCTTTTGAACTATGAAACTTTTAACTATTTGAAAACTTATGAAACTTACTTTGAAACCTATGAAACTTACTTTGGAACTTATGAAACTTGATTTATATGTTGTTTGATGCTTGAGGACGATACTTCATTACTTTTAGCTCACTACTCCCATGAAGCGGGATGAGACGTTAGTACTTATAAATCTATTAGGATTAAGCCACTCCTCACTCCACGATTGGGGGGTGCATAGTACTAGAAACTTAAGGCTAGTGTATAGAGTTACACTAGGGGAAACTGATACTTTCGAAACTGATACTTGAAAACAGATACGGCTGAATGCATTTAAGTAGTGACCTCGCATAAACATTATAACATACGTTTCCCTATCTGTTGTTATTTATTTATACACTATTAGCAAACAAATCTTGAAACTTATTCTTGAGAACCATTTTAGTATGATATTGGAAAATCTTGGAAAGTATTTACAGAACTCTTTTTGGTGTACAAAATTTTGTGAAACTCACCAACTATTTTATAGCTGACCCTTTTTTTTCATGTTTTTCAGATGATCAGGTGAAAATGGAACTTTAGATGTTTCATTCCATGGATCTTACTGGAGTCACGTGTTGGATTTGATAATAATGGACATCTTTTAGTATTTATGTTAAAAACAATTATGTAGTCTCATCTAAGACTTTTATTTTGAATAATGATGTAATTGTTGGAATATTTTATGTTATTACGTTTTGGGTGTTGCTTTATCATCTCTTGCAATTTGTATTGATTGTGTCACACCTCATGTTTTCGCCGTTCGACGGGGTGTGGAAATAACCCAAATGAAAGTCCTCTTTGATGGAATTGTCTAGTACTCACGCCCTATCGTATTTTTGTTCTTTATGCAAGCATATGGTAGCTAGTTAATGACGTCTATGCAAATCGAGTGGTCTCATAGTATAACCCATATCGAGTAACCTTGTTTGAGTTGAAATATTCCCCTTCATGAGGTGCCATATTTAAGTGTCGGTGCTTGAAAGGTATATTGTCAAACGTTTTATTCTTTTTGCTATTCAGAAATTGTCAGCATGGTCTGACTAATTTTTTATTTGCATTATCAGGATAAATGAATATATTTTCTATCTTTGATTGCTTGAAGGCAAGCAACAGCTAAGTGTGAAGGAATTTAATAACGCTTAAATTATACATATTTTTAGTACCGTTATTTGTGATTTTATTATCATTTCTCGTGAACTTTTGATACTTAATAGTGTAAATTGTAAAATATGTGTAGGTTAACATGAAGGTTGTTCGTGAAAATAATACAAGAATTCAAGCAAATATGCCGAAGAAAAGCTCACATTGGATAAATATGCAAAAGAAATCAAGTCTAGAAGAAATAAGCATAAGTGTGCCCGTTTTAATAATATGTGCGGCTTTGTCCAAATGTCAAGAAAGTAAACTCTTTTAAATAAAGGAAGTTCGCCGGTTTTACAAACTAAGTGCGGCATACTTCCCCTGCATTTATGAAACTTTGGTCCTCAGTTACAATCATATCAATAATTATTCCAACGGATTTTCCATTGTTAGAACACAAAAAGTGTAAATCATTAGAGCAGAGACTTCTATATTAAGTATTGTAATAGTTAGGGTACGTTATATAACTTTGTTGTACGTTGTGAAACCAAGCGCCCTCGCAACACTTGTGTTGTGAGGGGATGCTTACGTGTTGTGAGGTCTCACAACTTTTGCATGTATGGGTATAAATACCCCCTACATCATGGGTTATGAAGTGTGCGTCTATTTCATGTCTTGCGATACTTTCATTCTTTCTCTCTTCTTTCTCTCTCTAAGATAAAGTGTTGACACCACTTTATCTCTCTATAGTTTTAGGTTTTTATAGTTTTAAAAAGCTTTTGTCACTTAGCTTGCGAGAAAGAGTTTGCAAGACTTGTTACGATACATACTTTGTGAAACTTTTATTACCCACTTTTTATGAAAGAAAACTCTGTCCACTTCGCAAGAGATTGTTGCGAGAGCTTACTATATTAGTTGCGATAAATAGTTTGCAAGACTTTGTGTTACGAGACATTGATTACAAGACTTTTACCCACAAATTTTACAATACTCACTTAGCACTTTCAAGACATGGATTGCGAGACTTTGACCACTGTTTATAAGGCCTGACTTTTCCATCTCAATTGAACTTAATTTACTTTCACATCTTGGTTAGTGTGCAAATTGTTAAGAGATTTTAATCAATTCATAGTTTCATAGTCATAAGCCTTTCCTTATTGTGTAATAATTTTTTAATTTGATTTCTTTCATGGATTGTGAAAAATAATTAACCAAATTATTTCTTGGACTTGGCAAAAAAAATTGAAAATTTCGTCGATACAAATTATATGTTGGGAAAAAATTAAATATACACATTACACAGGTACTTGAGATTTAATAGTTAATAGATTTTGGTGCCAAGTGTAAAATTAGAAAAGCGAAACAAAAATTCTTCACAATAATACCAAAGTAAAAAAGAAACCTAACAACACAAAAACACCTCACTAATCAAACATAAAAACCTCATATTGAGCATTGATCACAATTAACCCTACGACCAATTTCCTTCTTAACACAAAACCTTATTCAAATCTGGAAGTCATTGCATCCATCTTTTCAAACTATTGTGTGTTCAAAAATCATGATACGATTTTTCTGTACGTGATACATTGGATCGAATTAATAAAAACTCTAATTCGATTTGCTTATTATTGTTAGTTCTTTTTCAGTTAATTGATAAATCTGAATTCGATTTGTATATCCGGGATTATTTTTTCGGGAATGTACATGTTAGTACAATTTTAGAGGCCACATATATTAAAAAATAACTGGTTAAATTGTACTTCAAACGTTAGCAGTAAATCAAGGATGAAATCATAGTGGAACAGAGAGATTGCCTTAAGGGATGAGGACTCTATGCATCCTTTGTTTAATGACGAAAGTAGGTCTGAATGTTCGGATCCTTTATTATAAATTAGATATGTTATACTTTTTTGTTGTGGAAGATATGGGTGTTACTATGTATCGTTTGACAACAATGGCCTCACATGCCAAATGATATAGGAGAAGGTGAAGAAGTGACTTATCTAAGTAGTTTTATCAGTTATTAAACTGTATTCATATTGAATTTTCTAATGCAGATTATGTATAATTATTTTAGGTAAAAAGTCTTGGATCCAATGTAACACAAAATAAGGTACCTTTACATGTATTGATAAACTTGAATCCACTGTATTACGTTGGGTCATAAGGTGTATCCACTGTATTGATAAACTTGAATCCACCGTATTTATATGTCAATAAGGTGTTTATTAGCAAATAATGATATAAACATCTTAGTATTTGATTCAAATATAGTGTTATGTTCAATGTGAAAATTCGTTTTGACTTTGTATTTATGGGGTATTGTTGCCTTCTGATATTTGATAAAGCATTAGCTGAAATGTGCAAGCATTATATGTGTAATTGACATGTTCACCCATGGGATTGTCTCTTTAGTGATGCCTAAGCTCCATGTAGATTCATTCATACACCGAGTGAGCGAGTATGTTGTACTTCTTCATATTCAAATTTAATAAATTGATTAAGATGTTTTTAATTGCTTTAACTCAAAGTTCAATCAACAGTGAGTGAAGACTTGGATAGAGTTATCGCCACGGCATATCTTGGTTTTTTCACTTTGAATTATTACTTAGAATTGTTCTGTTATTAAGAAATATTTGAGACTGTTTTTAATTTGAGTGTGGACCTCTTTTAAATTGCTGAATTTAGATGTTTTTTTGGGACAGTTATTAATTGTTATTTTAGTGACTGATGTTCTAGTAAGTTTTTTCATTTCACGTGATAGGAATGTTTAAGTTAATCATACGTAAAGAATTTATTATCCCTAAAAAAGCCAAGCATGAAGACTTGCATAGTATATACACATACAAAAGCACACTTATGGAGGTGCAGCAAAAACGTCATATAAGCTTTTACAAAAATTTACAATAATAATTCAAACTGGGCTTGAAGCACTGGCCACATGAGTCGAGTCTAGGCGCATAAGAACAACACTCCAACCATAGTTGAGGTATATATCTATCTTCATTATTAAATGTCGAAATAGCAGAACTGTAACGATGTACTTAACGATACAAACTAAAATTATTATTGTAGATTTTTGTAAAATTGATAGAAACTAAATGAGACAAACTAAAATTGATGAATGCGTAATGAAGGATGTATTATAGGGACACCTATAAATATGTTAATTAGCATAAGCATATAAACTTAGGATTTATCATTGGCGTGTGTGCTTCTATATAGTGTTTAACCTTCGTATAAGACCTCATGGAGCAAAAACCCGCTCCAACCTAAATCTCTAAATTTGTTTAAATGTCGAAATCAATATCCAAAAAAATTGATAATGAAAATATTTTGAGGTGCCCTAAAATGTACATGCCTGATGCATGTATAATTGTCCTACAATTAATTACTATTTCCAACATCATTTTCTTAGAGTGATAATGTTTTTATCTCATATTATGCTCAAATCAGGTCTTTGACAGTGCTAGAATAAGGGAGAGGGAGTGTGAAATACTTTGTCCAGGCGGGAGTGGAGGATGAGATCGTGGATGGATTAGTCAAGGGGAGGTGGGGTATGGCAGAGGTCATGGGAGCCGGGAAACATGCACATTGCATGCTGCGAGACTATCTGTTGGCACTTTCTTTGATTTTTCGTCTACTCTAGGAGAAGAGGTCCGTTGTTCTTTTTTAAGGATGAATCAAGAAGATTTTATGAAACGGCTAATGTATAGGTTGGTTATATAATAAAAGGAAAACCCCAAGTGAGCATTTTTGTATTTCAAAAAACTAAATCTTTCCTTATTATGTAATAATAATTATAATTATTTTTTTTAAATATTTTATATTGGTAGTTTGAGTAATCTTGAGAGAAGCTGGTTAGTAAAAGTGTGAAAGTAGCTAGCTATTGTCACTATCGTGTCACCACTGTATTCATGTAGGTATTACTGGTATATTAGTCTTTTTGTTTCAATGATGGTACTATTATTAGTCTTTTTGATTTTTCATGTTATAAGTTCATGGAATATGCTTATTGTCTAAAGGGTTGTTTGGTTCCTGCCCTTATCCTGCAGCAAGGGCCGTTTTGTTGGTGCAGCAGTGGCGTTTGGTACTGGGTTTAGTGCTGCATATTTCAGCAATGTATAAGTGGGTGTTTGGCTTCATTGTTTGCTGTTTTCTTTCGTGTGTTTGGTTGCTGCATCAGTATTGATTAGATGTTACATATTTGGTTCATCAACCTTAGCCACATGAATGAGTAAAATGTAATTAATGAGACTTCTAGCTTTGTTGCATATTATTGTAAGTTTAAAAGAGTAAAACTGCAGTAACAAAATAATATTCCGATGGCCGCATGGAATCACATGCCGATTGTTTCTGCCACTTCTGTCAATTACTATTATATTATTATTTTTGCATTTTTTTAGCGAAAATTACTGGAGAGGACCCTGTCCTCTGCATGGGATAAGCAGAGGACCGAAACTTTGTAATTAACATAGGAGGATCGGTTGGTCGCGAAGAATCTATAGCAACCAAAAACATCTAACAACGTGTCGCAATTTGAGGCAAAATGAACCAAAAAAAAAAAAAAAGAAAAAAGCTAAAAGAAAGGCCGCGAAGTATTTTGCGTGACCAACCTTTATTCGTCGTGAAAAAAAAGAAACGAAATATTAAATCAGGAGAATCTAGAAAAGTGTAAAATCCAACCTTGAAATTTTGGATATTTAGAACTTTTTTGTATAACAAATTTTATTCGTCAAATATCTAGCGAATTTGCTAATAAAAAAATATACCGTTGCGAAGAGCTATGAGTTACGAACAAAACAAGCCTAATATCGATATGCTTTTGACGTACGTACGATTTATAAAAAATGTTGAAGTTGAATATAGTAAAAAAATAAAAAATAAAAACTTCAAAAAACACTCTTAAACCACAGGGACCAAAGACGTGCAATTCTATAAAAGAGTAAAACCGTTTGAATGACCGAAATATCGTTTGGAAATAAAAACGTAAACATTAACAAGCTAAAACATAAAATAAAAACAGTATCATTTTATTAATAAAAACTAAAAACTAAAAACTAAAAATTTTATTTTTAGATTTATATAAAAAAAGTTTAGTATTATTATCCTTTTATTAATAAATTTATTACACGTTTATTTAATGAAAAAAGTTGTTATATAAAAAATTGTAAATAAAAACAATGTTTACGTCTTTATTTTTAAAAGATATTCCGGTCATTCAAAACTATTTACTCTTTTATAAAATTGCACGTCTTGTTCCTGTGGTTTAAGAGTGTATTTTGAAAGTCTTTATTTATTTATTTATTTATTTATTTATTTTTATTTTTATTTTTAACCAAACTTCAACATTTTTTATAAAAGCGTACGAACGTCAAAAGCATATCGATATTGGGCTCGTTTGTTTGTAATCTATAGCTCAACGGTATATTTTTTATTAGCGAATCCGCTAGATTATTTGTTAAATATTTGACGAATAAATTTGTTATATAAAAAAGTTGCAAATATCAAAAAGTTCAAGGGTGGATTTTGCACTTTTCTAGATTCTACTAACTTAATTTTTTTTGTTGCAACAAATAAAGGTTGGTGTTACTTCATGCCTGATGACTAGGCAGTTTCTACCTTTTTTTTTTTTTTTTTTTAAGTTTCCTCAAATTGCGACACTTGTTAACGTTTTTGGTTGTTATAGATTATTCGCGACCAACCGGTCCTCCTACGTAAATTACAAAGTTTCGGTCCTTTGCTTATCATATGCAGAGGATAGGGTCCTCTCCAATAATTTTCATTTTTTTTTTTTAATTAACTGGTAGTATTATATACTGGCCTTTGAGGAATGGTATTGATGACACTTACAGTTTTGAAACTTTTTGAATAGAATCCTTTCTTCCGTTAATAAGATAGTTTCAAAAGTAATTGCCGTCCACATCTTTGTAGTGTCAACATCTTAAAAACTTATATTAATTAATCTGATATGTTGATGTTCGTACCCGATAACCCGAATCACCCGACCCAACATAACCCGACCAAAATCCTACCCGAATCCGATAACCCGATTCTTAATCGGGCGGGTTGCAGACCGCTTTTATAAAATTCAAAACCCGATTCAACCCGGCTTGATAGACCCAATCACCCAATAACCTGACCCGATAACACTGCTACATACGTCAAACATAATTATAAACCAAAATTAAGAACAACGATTCAAACAAAAACCAAAAATCAAGCTATTTGGTTTTGAAGGTTGTTCGTGATTACGTGATGGTTGCTGTTGTGAATTACTTCTCATTGCTGGGAGTATCGAGCAAATCAAGATTGTCTGGATCTTTTGTTGATATGTCTTTCCTTGCTGTAACTTTCCCCGGGGCTTGTATGGGACTACATCAAAAACACCGCGGAGTGAAAACCGGTGGCATGGCCTCCGTGGGTGGGGATTTTTCTCTTGTCTTGGTTTTCTGTAATTGGCAGGAGTTTTTTCATTCTTTTTGTAGTCTTCGCAGTTAAAGCCTTGGGAAGAATCTAGATTGTGTAGCTTGGTTTATTTCTAGATTTGTATTGGTACTTTTTAGCTTCTAGTGCCTTACTAGTAGCTTTTTTGTTAATATATTTCTGCCGTTCAAAAAAAAAAAAAAAAAAATTAAAAAAAAGCGTATGCATGAGTTTTATAACTAGTTTATATAATATCGTGATAAATTTTCAGCAAAAAGTAAAAGTAAAAGTAATTCAGTTTATAAAATATTTCTCAAGTTTTTTAAATGAAAGAAAAAAAGAGTAGAGTTAAAAATGAGCAGAAAAGAAAAGGAGACGAAAGAAATTAAATTTTTTATATCATATTTCTGAGTTAAAAGAGAAAAAAAGAGATAACATATGATTTTACAATTATACCTTTGGTTATATATAAAAGTTATTTTTATATTAGGTCATTTAAGTAATTTTATTTAGTTAAAATTTCTTAATATAACTTATCTCGAAATCATCCCACTTTTGGGAATAAAGTTTTGAAGAGAAGTTTAGCTAAAATTACCCTCCTATTTTATTATCTTCTCTCCTAAAAAAAACTCAGGAACACGATTTTTTTTTTTTATTCAATCTTCTTTTCTCTTCTTTCAAAAAAAAAAAATATTTGAGAACGCTGTCCATTGAAATTAGAAAATGTACTATAAAACTATGTTTCAATGATTCAATCGCATAGCAAAAATTCGGATATTTTCTCGAGACTTGGAATGCAAAATTTCAACAGTTTCTTTTTTTTATTTTTTTTTTTTATTTTTTTTTTTTTTTAAAAGATAGTAATTTCTTTTATATTAATTTATTTATACGTTCTTCTGTACAAGTTTGTGAAATATTCCTCGAAATTGGTAGAAAAATAAAAATTTATAAAATAAAGCTTCTTTTTCTTTTGCAATGATTTATATTCGTTCTTCGTATCTTTATCAATGTAATGTTACAAAACTGAAGTAACTACCGATGATTAGCATGTTTATCAAAATTTGCAAAAATTGGTAATTGGCGAAAGTGCAAACCTTATATCTCTATATTATATATACCGTGCTGGTGAATGCTTATTTGAGTCAAAATGGTGCAGATTCACATAAAACACCCTTTTTTCATTCACTAGATATTTTCACAACGGTGCATGCTTATTCGCTAATATTCATATCCGGACTTTTTTTTTTTTTTTTTTTAACTCAAACCCAAATTCATTGCTTCAATTCGTTGATAATAATTTAATATTGTATACACCTTTCTTATTGACAGGCTTATCAAAGAATATGCTAGAGAAGTCAAGGAACTGATATAGACTGAATGTGAAAAAACAATCAATGGTAAACTCTTATCTCAAATTTGTTATTCTACTTATTATGTTTTTGTTTTTTATTCTTTGACTACTGTGTAGTTTTTAGACCGTATATAATGGTTTCGGCATAAACCCTATGTTTGTGCACCCTCAAAACCAGCACTTGGACGATCACCATTCTGGATCTATAAAGGTTAGTTGTTTTCGGCTGCAACGATTCTCTGTATGCATGTTTTTGTTATTTGACATTTATTTTGTACGTTTTTTTCCCAGTTGTTGCTTTCATATGTTTTGTGATACTAATTGCGTTGTCTGTTGTTGTTAATATTTGCTCATTCATTTTTATAGGTCTTTACCTTTTCATGTATATGACACACATTGTTTTACAATGATCTGTTTGGCATAAAACCCAAATTTGTGTTCTTTATTACGAGTATAGGGACATGGATACCCAGTGATTGCAGTTGCATGGAATCATGGTGAGAATATCCTAAAAAAAACTCAGGAACACGATTTTTTTTTTTTATTCAATCTTCTTTTCTCTTCTTTCAAAAAAAAAAAATATTTGAGAACGCTGTCCATTGAAATTAGAAAATGTACTATAAAACTATGTTTCAATGATTCAATCGCATAGCAAAAATTCGGATATTTTCTCGAGACTTGGAATGCAAAATTTCAACAGTTTTTTTTTTTTTTTTTTTTTTTATTTTTTTTTTTTTTTAAAAGATAGTAATTTCTTTTATATTAATTTATTTATACGTTCTTCTGTACAAGTTTGTGAAATATTCCTCGAAATTGGTAGAAAAATAAAAATTTATAAAATAAAGCTTCTTTTTCTTTTGCAATGATTTATATTCGTTCTTCGTATCTTTATCAATGTAATGTTACAAAACTGAAGTAACTACCGATGATTAGCATGTTTATCAAAATTTGCAAAAATTGGTAATTGGCGAAAGTGCAAACCTTATATCTCTATATTATATATACCGTGCTGGTGAATGCTTATTTGAGTCAAAATGGTGCAGATTCACATAAAACACCCTTTTTTCTATTATGCATAGTGTCCTATGTAACCCTACCTTTCCGATAATTCTAGAACCCTGAGCGATGCGTAGACGAAGACTTCGAGTTGGACGAATTCCTGATGACTCATGATCTCGTAAGTGGTAGAGAGATGTGTTTGCTTATAGCAATCATGTCATACACTACGATGATTAAATTCCAGGAGTAATTAACTTATAGTAGGAGCGAGTTAACACCTGCCTTGTTACTTAGAAGGAGAAGAACGAAAAACATAGAGAATGCGTGCCAATCGTTCGGATTCCCCAGGAATAGTCCTAGACGACTTGCCGGAATTCCACCTGTTAGACAAGTGAAACTTCAGATCGAGTTAAGATCTGGTGCTGCATCCGTAGCCCAAATACCTCACCAAACCGATGTGTTGAACTGGAAAAGCCTTCGAGAAAATTGACAGGGTTGTCAAAGAAGGGGGTTCACGTGGCCGAGTTTGTCAACATAAGGAGCTCTGGCGTGACCTGTAAGGAAGGAGTATAGATGTTTCCGCGTATACCCAAACTGTCGAGAGTCGAATAAGCTACCGATGAAAATTCGATGCCCGTTACCGAAGATCGATGATCTGTTCGATCAACTCCGATGTTCGAGTGAATTGTCAAAGGAAC
>LBNU01004882.1:26043-38906 GCA_014162995.1 Artemisia annua
ACAATAATGCACCAAAGGTGGGTGCATACAAGGTAGGCTAAGGCGATTTGGGTGTACATTTAGTGGGGTGTAACAAAAATCTCGCTTTGAGTAAGATGCTCAAAGGTCGAAACGAAAGGATAGGCTCGGAGGGGTGTACTAGGGGTATCGTGTACCAAAAGTGGATACAACGCAAAGGGTGTGGGAGAATTACTTGACCAATGAAGTCAATGTAATTATAACAAATACACGGGTGTAAAACAATGGGTTAATCCTAATGCCTCTTATCATGTAGTAAATCTTAACTACACGAATGTAGTCTCACTTGTGGATTTGAGATGGTCCTAACGCAAGTTCTAGAATCTAAATGCTACCGGTACACACATTATAGCACCAAAGATGGATGCTTTTCCTACCAATTCTAGGGGCGAACCTCACATATTTGGGGTGGAAAATTTTTTTAGTGGTACGGTTTTGTGCTAGTCATACAATTTCCTATCCACGAGACGCTCATTAAAATCAAGGTTTCACTTCTAAATGTTGTAAAAAAATTTAAATTGGCGCTAAAATTGCAGTAACAAACATTTCTCTTGGTTTTATTACAAATTAGCTATCAAACAAAGCAAAACATCAAGCGTAGGTGTATTCTCAACGGTGCTTTCATTTACCCCCTTACACTTAAACCGAACATTGTCCCCAATGTTCAAATAAAAGACGTAAAAGTAAATAAGATGAAAGAATGAAATCAAATACTCCCCTGAATCGTTTGATGTGGATAATGAAGTAACATGGTTAGATCTTCTTCCAAGATAGACGAACGTTCAAAGCTTCCCTTCCAAAATAATAAACGTCTTCTTGTACAAAATAACCTGTTAACCTGAAAAAGATAAAGGCCAACCTCGCGTAAAATCGGCGGTAAAATCTACATAATAAGATATAATGCTTGTGGAATGAATATTTTGCAGAATTCCTGGAGATTATAAGTTAAAGAATTGACAAAACTTTTTAGGTTTCCGGAAAAATACAAAACTTTCAAAAATTGCAGAAAATTATAACCTGACGCCGTCAGGTGTTAACCCTGACGCCGTCAGAAAGTTCTGACAGAATTCTCATGTTAAGTTTCCGGGAAAAATTCTGGAAAAACTAGATCTTACTTCCTGGAATTCCTGCAAAAATTCATTATGACTCGATACAAGCATTTGACTCAAACAAATACTAATATGTATGTTAATTTCATTGTTATGATTCATGTTCATTCGTTCTTTATAAACCGATTTAGATTTCCCTTACACTTAGCTTTTGCAAAATACCTTTATATGTAGTTAAGACGAAGTTAAAAACAAAATAAAGCATTTTCACAATTTAGTTTGAAGCATGAATCAATAACAAGAAATATAACTTACATACGGAAACAAATAAAATCAAATAAACAAACAAACAAACACAAAGCATGGGTTGCCTCCCAAGAAGCGCTTTTCTTTATTAACGAGTCTTGTAGCTAGACTCAAAGTCACCGTACATTACGTGACTTCGTCGTTGGTCACGGTTCCTGAGTCATCCTCTTTTCCGGTTTTGTATTCCGGTCCTAATTTCAAACAATCCTTATAGAAACCGAATATTCTTCCCATGACATAGTCTACTCCCCTACGTCTATCCTCATCGTTCCTATAGTAAACCGCTTGTTTGAGCTCCTTTTCAACATTGGACAAGTGTTGGAATTGCTCTATCTTATATGGCATTTGGTAGTTCACTTCGTCGGTCTCATCCTTAAATTTAACTATTCCTAAGGAAGGTTCATGAGTCATTCTAGAGACCTCGATAAATGGCTTGCCTAAAACTACTTGGGTTACACTTGCGTCGACTATTGGGCGGATATCTTCTACAATCACAAAGTCGGTGACATAGGTAAAGTTTCCTACATAAACCGGTAATCCCTTAACTCTCCCCGTGAAGTTACTAATCCATCCCTTATCGGGGAGCACCCTATACCTAAGTTGGTTTTTCATTATCAAATTGTATTGGGCTCTAGTCATGATGTTTATGGGCGATCTAGGGTCGATGTAAGCTTTCCATATATGCAAATGTCCGATGTTGCATGGTATGTTGAGATTAGAAGGATCGCCCACTTTGATAATCGGGTTACCTAGGAAGTATGGGGTCTCGGAGTCATCGAATAGATTCTTATGATATGCTCGCTCTTCCCTAGTTGGTAACCTATTGAAGTAGTCCTCTTCTCCTACTTCTTCTATTTCGCTAATCTTAGCTTTCCTATCATCCTCTACTCCCTTATTCTCATCCTTTGATTCACTATCATCCTCACTCCTATCAATTGGTCTAATGGTAACAACGTTGACGAAGTGGACATGTTTGGATGAAGAGGGGTCTTTGATTTGGGGTCCGCTATTGGTGTTCCTAGCGTCCTTATGTGGGGGTGATAGCACTTGGTTGT
The DNA here is from genome assembly GCA_014162995.1 of Artemisia annua. Taxonomy (NCBI): domain Eukaryota; kingdom Viridiplantae; phylum Streptophyta; class Magnoliopsida; order Asterales; family Asteraceae; genus Artemisia; species Artemisia annua. Next base: position 28,472 of record LBNU01004882.1, read on the forward strand.
TGAGGGCCTTCAACAAGTTGTCAATCTTATTGGTCATCTCTACTTGTTGTTGATTAAATTCGGATGTGAATTTAGCTATACGAGCTTCTTGAGATGCCATAAAATTCGACATCAATCCTTCAAAGTTGTTGGTACTACCATAGTTGTTGGAAGGATTGTTGTTGAAGGTACGGTTTGAGGAATTACCGTTGGGTTGAAACCGGTTAGGTGGGTTGGAAGAATTGTTTTGGGGTGCGTTTTGGTTTGACTTCCACCTAAGGTTGGGGTGATTTTTCCATGAGGGGTTGTATGAATCTCCATAAGGGTTTGGCTCGGGTTTGAAAGTGTACCACTTATCTCCCGCTCCGTCGGTACGCGTGGATGCGTAGTCCGCAAAAGCTTGTTCGGGGAGTTCCATGCAATCACGAGTGTCGTGGGGACCACTACATAATTCGCACGAAGAAGTGATTTTGTTCACTTGGCTTGAAGGTTTAGGAGCTTCGTAGGATTTCATGAGAAACTTGACTTGGTCTTCAAGTTCTATGATCCTACGGTCGGAAGTGCTTGAATTATTCGAAGGCAAAGATATTGCCTTGACCGTTTTATTCAAATCACGGGGATCATTCCAACTTTCGTTGTCATATAGAGCAAGATCTTCTAGGAGATCCCATGATTGTTCCGCACTTAGATCACGTAGCTTGCCACCGGCCGCTTGGTCAATGGTTTGCCTCGTGTGGAGATTGATGTGGTCATAGAAGATTTGGACTTGGAGCCAAAGGTCTATGCCATGATGAGGGACTTTTTGGAGTAAGTCCTTGAATCGAGTCCATGCCTCGTAGAGGGTTTCGCCTTGGCGTTGTTGGAACGCCAAGATATCATTCCTTAGCTTGGTAGTTCTCCCCGGTGGGAAAAATTGAGCAAGGAAACGAGTTGTGAGATCGTCCCAAGAGGTGATGGATCCTGCGGGAAGTCGCTCAAGCCATTGACTAGCTTGGTCCCGTAGAGAGAATTGGAAGAGACGCAATCGGGTCGTCTCTCGAGTTGCAACATCAAGGTCTATGGAATCTACGATTTTGAGGAAATCCTTGAGATGTTGGTTTGGATCTTCGGAACGAAGTCCATGGAATGCGCATCCGCTTTGCACCAACCGGATGGTGTCGGATCGCAAGGGAGTGACATTGGCTCCTTGAGTGAGCTCAATGGTGTTTCGATAGCCAAGGTGGCTAGGTCGGGAATACTCTCCTAAGGTGCGGGGTCTAGGAGGTTGGTTTGGTTGTGGTGGGTGGTTTGGTTGAATTGGGTTGTTGGGATCAAGGATGTTACCACCTTCCATGATGGCGGATGGTAAAGGTTACGAACAAAAACACGAAGAAAAAAGATAGACTAAAGAAATCCTAGAAAAATAAAATAAAAATCTCACTAGAAAGGAATCTAGTGAGTAGACCTAAAAAAATAAAAATTCTACCTAAACAATAACTATTCCCCGGCAGCGGCGCCAAAAACTTGATGCGTGGTTTTGTGACCTTACAACAGGTTTTACCTCTCGAGGGATCTCAAGAGGCTTACAACCCCACCAGGCAGTGTACCTGACCGATGTAGTATAGGATAGTGGTAAGTACGGGGGATTGATCGTTCTCTCACAGGGAATAGTGTTCGTTAGGATAGAAAAACTACTCTAATAGGTCTAAGGGTGGAAGGAAGATTCTTTTTGTATTTTTATGTTTTATGGAAAGCAAGTAAAATCTCGGTTTTGGAAGAAGGGCGGAATTAGTTGCTAGTCAACTAACCCAAGTTTACTACTTATGCAAATTAAAATAAAATAAATATCTAAACTATTGTGGTTGTGAAAACAATATGGAGAAAGTTGTGTTTACTTAGATTTCATTACTCCCTAACTATCTTTTACCGGTTAATTGATATGTATGTTACTTGTGTGGATGAAGGGTGTATTCCTAATAACTCATGGAGTGGCATACATATCTCTCCAATTCTATGAGCTCTTATCTCGCCCTATGCCATGCACGGCACAACCATAGGGGTTGTAAACAGTGGCTCATGCGTTAAATACTACCTTAATAGCCTAGTATGCCTTGGCTACATGTTTCCCAAGACGTTCAAGCACGTTACCATAAAGGAGGTTGGCCAGTTTTCTTGAGCCTAACATTGATGGAACAATCATCCCAACAAACAACAACACACACCAATTAACCAATAATTAATAGTTAGGTTTCATTAGATCTAAGCAAACACTAGAGAATTTAGCTACACATGTTAATTAAAAGACAAGCAAAAGAGATAATCAACCAACACATAGACATATTGATTGAATTAAAGTGAAGACTTATCTTTAATTAAGCATGAGGGTTCCAAGGGTTGGAAACCCTAAAAAGTACAGAAAATTCGTCTTTAGGGTTTGCCCTAAAAGTTCTCCACAAAGTTCCACACTAATGAATGAAAATTAGAAAACTATATATAGATTTTACACTCTGACGGCGTCAGGTTATAAGGGCTGACGCCGTCAGCTCGCCGCCATTAGGTTTCTCGGATGGCCTAGATCCACTTCTGACGCCGTCACCTTATAAAACCTTCTGGGCCGTCACTCTTTAAAATATAACCTGACGGCCTACTTTTCCTAACACCTGACGGCGTCAGGTGTTAATTCCAAAATTTCCTCTGGCCCGTCATTTGAAAATTGGATTCCACTCTTTTGTCAAGGCTTTCTGACGGCGTCACCTTGTGACTTCTGACGCCGTCAGGTTGTAAATCTTCATCTTTTGAGACTTTGTCGTTTTCTTCACTTTTATGCTCCAAAAACGTCCGAATATGCATGTTTTCCAGAATTCCTCTCAAAAGTACCTAAAATGACAAAAGGAACGATTTAGGGCAATATTTGATCACATTTATACGAATTAGGGCTTAAATGACCCCCTAAAAGCGTAACACTTTTCGTCTCATCAAATACCCTTACACTTGAGATTTGCTTGTCCTCAAGCAAATGAGCTTTTATTCCAATCAAAATATGAGTTAGGGGTCATTTAACACGAATATAAAAGTAATTACAACAAATAGTTATTAGACCCTAATCATAACAAGCACGGAAATCATACACTAGCACCTCACAAATAGTGTTTGGATTCTCACATCTCTCAAATGTCATAAAGTTTATATCTCATAAATGGAAACGGAAAATAACACTCACTACCTGTCATAGCAAATAGATTACCATAGGCTTGGGAAAGGATCAATTACTCCTCCACTAGGCGTAAGCACCTAAGATAAACTATCAAAGAGGGCTTTATAAAGGGTTGTAACGTAAGGTGTAGGGATATGATAACACGGTTTGGTTGGAATAAAGGGTATTTTAGTGGTGGCGAGTTAATTATCATGATCAAATACATGCACTCTACATCGTTGCTTAAGTCAAGACTCGACTCAATCTTAGTCTAAAAATGAAATAACAAAAACTAAAAAGGAACATAAAAGGAAACGGGATGGTAGTCCGTATGTTTTTCTTCTTTCTTTTTCATATTTTTTTGTATTTTTCTTGATTTTTCGATTTTTTTTTCATACACTCTTGCCCTACCATCCAAAATAATACATCATAGGGGATTTGCATTCCCCTTACACTTGAATCTTTACATAACTTTACAATCACTATTCTAATGACTCGAATTAAGATAATCGAAAAACTTGGAGTACTTTTTAAATATTTAGCACGTATGGGGGTAATAATGTTGTTCTTCCCCATTACTTCATTACACTAGTACTTTACCCATGAGTCCCAATCGTCCCAAAACAATATGTACAAGGATATGACTTAACTTAGCAACCATGTAATTGACCGGATAATTAACTAAGGGTTTAACAAATGTTTTCACAATAATGCACCAAAGGTGGGTGCATACAAGGTAGGCTAAGGCGATTTGGGTGTACATTTAGTGGGGTGTAAACAAATTCTCACTTTGAGTAAGATGCTCAAAGGTCGAAACGAAAGGATAGGCTCGGAGGGGTGTACTAGGGGTATCGTGTACCAAAAATGGATACAACGCAAAGGGTGTGGGAGAATTACTTGACCAATGAAGTCAATGTAATTATAACAAATATACGGGTGTAAAACAATGGGTTAATCCTAATGCCTCTTATCATGTAGTAAATCTTAACTACACGAATGTAGTCTCACTTGTGGATTTGAGATGGTCCTAACGCAAGTTCTAGAATCTAAATACTACCGGTACTCACATCATAGCACCAAAGATGGATGCTTTTCCTACCAATTCTAGGGGCGAACCTCACATATTTGGGGTGGAAAATTTTTTTAGTGGTACGGTTTTGTGCTAGTCATACAATTTCCTATCCATGAGACGCTCATTAAGATCAAGGTTTCACTTCTAAATGTTGTAAAAAATTTTAAATTGGCGCTAAAATTGCCCTAACAAACATTTCTCTTGGTTTTATTACAAATTTACTATCAAACAAAGCAAAACATCAAGCGTAAGTATATTCTCAATGGTGCTTTCATTTACCCCCCTTACAATTAAACCGAACATTGTCCCCAATGTTCAAATAAAAGAAGTAAAAGTAAATAAGATGAAAGAATGAAATCAAATACTCCCCTGAATCGTTTGTTGTGTGTTGGGAATTCTGCTAAGTGTGAATTCCACTGATGGTTACTGCTGAAGGGAATCTGCTGAAGACCAGTTTCTGCTGATGAAGTATTACTGCTGAAGACATAGTTCAACATGTTTAGTTTCTGCGGACAATGTTTAGCCGCGTATTATGTAATGTAGTTAGGATATGCATGAGTTATATTAGGAAAAGATAATGCATATCATTTAAAGTTTATAGAATATACGTTTCTTGAGAAACGGTTTAGGTTAAGGTTCCTTGTTTATAAAAGGAACACAATTTTATGTTTTAGAAAACAAACGTATTTTACAAGTTATCAATATATAATCCATAGAGGATTAAACATTCTTAGTATTCATTGTTTATGTTTGTATTTGTTTTCCGCATTAGAATACAAGCTTTGGAGATTCTCTATTAGAGTGTTTGTGATTACATGGACACTGCTAACGATCAAAAACCATCTTCCCAAGTATTCGGACTTGTTTGTAAGAGGCTATGGACTCCTGATACAAAGCGCAAAGATGTGGAGAAAGTACTGAAGAACATGAGAGATGGTGAAGGCACTTCTGACCCCAAGGGTAAAGGCAAGAGGAAGATGGATTAGGTTTAAATTGTGTTTTGTTTAGATGATAGGACCAATGTATCTTCCCTTTTTCTTTGAACATGAATAGAACTCCTTATTCTTCTTTCATAGACAGTCATTCAAACATGTATGCATATTGTAGATACCTCTGAAAAGATAGAATAATATTATCAGCAGATACCACATTCAGCAGAAACTCCTATCAGCAGGAACTGATTTTCGCAGGAACCATGCATTCCGTAGAATGGGCTACAGTAGTATGATATTAATTATCTGTTCCCACCTAACTATCATTAAATGCTGTTGACTTTGACTTTTGCCTATAAAACAAATCCAAACTTTCATCAACCCTCATTCCACAATTTAATCCCAAACCATGTCTTCCAAAACAGAGATAATCGATCAAACCTCTTCCTCATCATCATCATCATCTAGTGTTGGTTGGAATGCCTACTTTCCACCCATTAAACGACCCAGTACACATCCATTAACTACAAACCAAGGAGGCAAAAGAAAGCATGAGATGGGGGAACCAAGTCAAGCCCCTATTCCTGCTGATTCTAATTCTACGGACGATTCAAACCCTTGGATAGGTTATCCTGCTTCAGATAGAGACCTAGTCTCTCCTTTTCTCTTTACCTCGGATGAGGAATCTTCCGAGGATGAATATGAAGATCCCTCATTCCTTCCTCCTGCCACACCTGAGAGACCACAACCAAGGTCTAGGAAGACTAACCCTTCACTCCAAAATCAAGAGAGGTGGTTCTTGGTCTTCCTGCTTCAGAAGGTAAGGGAGATGACAAAGGGAAGGGAAAGATGGAACAGTTGTAAATGTGATGTGTTCTTGAGCATCTTCATCATCGTTTTCATCAATCCATCTTTCCATTTTCATCTTCAGCTTCTTCATCGTACTGGACATGCATATCTACCACTTTTGGGACTGATGATAGACTAGTTAGACATAGTGTAGTTGAACATGTAATAGAATAGGCTTTACTTTTGAACTTGTTTGTAAGCTGTAACTCTGTTCTTGAATGAATGAATCACTCTTGAATTTATCGTTTGTTGTACTTGTTTGTAGTTTACTTCAGTAGAAATAGTGTATGACACATGTTTCACTTCAGTAGAAACCATGAGAAGCAATTGTAACAAATTCAGCAGGGACAATGTCAGCAGAAACCATCACTGCTTCAGTAGCAACAATCAGTAGCTTACAGTTCATTGTTCCAAACAGCCAATTCATGATCTGCAAGTATCACCAACTACACATAACTGTATTCTGCAAAAGAAACACAAAGTAGCAAACCAAATATACAAACTAATATGCTATTACACACATTAGATGGTTAGTGTTAGAAATCTAAAATTATACAAGATTTTACAACAACATTCAATCCTCCCCTGAGGCATATGCCTCCCCTGAGGCTTATGCCTCCCCTTAAACATTGCATTCAAGGGTTAACCATCCCAATGTGGACCACTAAGTGTTGAAACCTAGGTCCTTCAAAAGCTTTAGTCAATAAATCTGCCACATTTTTATCTGTGTGAATTTTAACCACATTTATCAAATGTTTTTCATATGCATCTCTTATAAAGTGGTGTCTTATCTCAATATGCTTTGTTCTATTGTGAAAAACTGGATTTTTAACAATGCATATGTTACTTTGATGATCAATAAAGATTGAGGTGTTCATGAAATTAAACCCATAATCTAGCAATTGATTTTGTATCCAAAATACTTGCCCACAACAATTGGCAGCAGCAACATACTCTGCTTCAGTAGATGAGGTAGTGTAGAAACTAAGAATGTGGTAATAATAGTTTCTTAGATCGTTTTGAGCCTTAGGGTTCAACAATAACAATGAACAATTATGCACAGCGGATTAAAACAAATCAAAGTTATTGAAACAAGGTTTTTCACCATCATCACCTCCAATTATTATTTGATCAGAATAATAACGTGTTACCTAACTGTAACAGGGATCTAAGACACCTCAGATCTTGTAGGTATCGAACAACTAACTCTAGTCTAGGCGTTTACAATGAACCACACCCTAGACACACACACACACCTTTCTGTAATATTACATTGTGGAAGACACATTAAACTACGTACCCTGCCTCTCTTTATATAATAGAGAGTGCTAGGGTTTACAATGAGATAACATAAAATCGTTTCAACATATAAGAATATTTCCTGTATCTTGATATCTTTAAAGCTTTCTCTCTTTGTCATCTTTAGCCCTTCTTGTTTTCATTCTTCTTGTTTTGTCTCATCAAATCTATAAACCCAACAGGTAGCCACAATGGTTTGTTTCTTACATTGCCAAGAAATCAATCTTCTCCCTAGAAATTGGCAACCTCCACTTGTGGACCTTCTATCCAAATTTGCACCAGCATAGTCACTATCACTATAAGCTTCCAACTTGAAAGGTGACTCTCTTGGGTACCAAAGACCTAGATAAGGCTGGCCTTTAAGGTACTTGAAGATCTTTTTGACTGCATTCAAGTGAGAAGTAAGAGGAGTAACTTGATGCCTTGAACAAGCACTCACAGCAAATGTAATGTCAGGCCTAGAAGCTGTCAAATACATCAAAGAACCAATCATAGATCTGTATAGGTGAACATTCACATCTGGATTTGATTCAATGTTGTTCTTTGGTTTAGGAGCTTCATAGGGTGTAGTGGCAGTTCTGACACTTTCCATACCAAACTTTGTCAAAATGTCTCTCACATATTTCTCCTAATGGATAAATATGCCATCTGGTTTCTGCTGAACCTGTAGACCCAAGAAGAAAGTAAGCTCCCCCATAGCACTCATCTGAAATTCACCCTTCATTAAGTCTTCAAATTCCCTGCACCAAGCTTCTTTGGTGGATCCAAAGATAATGTCATCCACATAAACTTGCACAAGTATAATATCCCTTGAATCCTTCTTTAGAAAGAGTGTTTTGTCAATGGCACCTCTCCTGTAGCCATGCTTCAGTAGAAACTTTGAGAGCCTAGCATACCATGCCCTTGGTGCCTGATGTAAGCCATAAAGAGCTTTGACCACCTTATAAACATATTCAAGGTGATCTGGATCTTCAAAACCTTTGGGTTGAGTGACATAAACTTCTTCTTCAATCTCACCATACAAGAATGCACCTTTGACATCCATCTGATGTACAGTAAATCCTTTGTAAGATGCATAGGCCAAGAAAATCCTTATGGCCTCAACTCTAGCAACAGGTGCAAAAAGTTCATCATAATCTATTCCCTCTTCTTGCCTGAACCCCTGAGCCACCAATCTTGCCTTGTTTTTGACAACTATACCTCTTGCATCTCTTTTGTTCTTCAAGATCCATTTTGTCCCAATAGCATACTTCCCATCTGGTAAAAGAACCAATATCCAAACCTGCTGATTCTTGAATTGTTGCATTTCCTCTTGCATTGCCTCAAGCCAACTATTATCTTCAAGAGCTTGTGGAACACTGGTTGGTTCCATTTGGGAGAGAAAACAAGCAACCAGACAATGTTGAAAGTCTGTATGATTGTCTCTCTGCTGCTGGGAAACATATGACAGAGAAGCAACTTCTCCATACTTTGTCTTTTTCACAGTGCTTCTAGTATGAACAGGATCTTTAGGATCACCTATTATATTCTCCATTGGATGATTAGTGTGAATCCTTTTTGTTGCATTGGGGTTGACATCAATGGTTCATCAGCAGTAATGAGATTATCAGTAGAAACAGGAGAACTGTCAGCAGAATCCTGATTTCCACTGATGGCTTGTGCTGATCGTCTCAGAAGTGCTTCAGCATCATTTGTAATCTTTGCACCAAGCTTCTCAGCTTCTTGAGTAGCAGCATGTTCTTGTGTCATGAGCTTAGCAAGATCCTCTGCATAGTATGACTCATCTTCATCTTTCTCAGAAGTATCTTTTGCACTATTTTCTACAAAATGGTTAGGAGGAATGGAAGGTACAACAATAGTTAGTTCATCAAACTCAGACTCATCCTCTGAGTCATCATCCAATACACCTGCATTGTTAGATGGAGCATCTTTTGTACCTGCACATTGATTAGCAACAAATCTAGTATATCCTAAAGAATCAGTTAAGTAGTCCAGGTCAAAGTACCAAGCATGACCATGACCTTGTACATTAGGTTTTTCTTATAGGTATCTTAGATTAAGAGTCTCCTCTATCCTTTTAGCATTCAGGTTATATACCCTATAAGCCTTACTATGAGCTGAATATCCCACAATGTATCCCTCATCAGCTTTGCCATCAAATTTCCCAAGTGGGTCACTGGTGTTCAAAATGGTCACATGACACCCAAAAGGTCTTAGGTAATGAACAGAAGGAACTTTCCCTGTTAGAAGTTCATAGGGTGTCTTTGAATGAGGTCTTGTGATAGAGACCCTATTCAGAACATAGCAAGCAGTGCTTACTGCTTCAGTCCAAAACATTGTAGGTAACTTAGAGTCTGCAAGCATGGATCTTGCTGCCTCTATTAAGGTTCTATTCTTCCTCTCAGCAACCCCATTTTGTTGTGGGGTCCTGGGATTGCTGTAGTCCCTTTTTATCCCTTTAGAGTTACATAGGTCTATTAACACCACATTTTTGAACTCTGTTCCATTATCACACCTTATACCTTTAACCTTTTTATTAAGCTGGTTTTCAACTAGGGTAATAAAATCTTTCAAAATTGGAGATGTTTCATCTTTAGTTTTCAAAAAGAATACCCAGCAAAACCTGCTATAATCATCAGTGATTACTAAACAGAAGTACTTATGATCAATACTTCTCACTTGAGTTGGACAAAAGAGGTCCATATGCAGCAACTGAAGTGGATCTGTGATATTGCCCACTGTTGTAATGGCTTTGTAAGAGGCTCTGTGTTGTTTTCCTTTGTTGCAGGCAACACAATTGTGTTCATTGGTGAAGACCTTGGAAGGAAGCCCTTGAACAAGACCAAGTTTAGACAACTTGTTGATGGTCTTGAAATTCACATGAGCCATCCTTCTATGCCATTTGGTAGATTCATCCATGGAAGCTTTAGCCACCAAACATGTTAGATCACTGTCAGGTTGTACCTCATTTAAGTTGAATGTGTACAAATTATTGCTTCTTGGAACCCTCAGCAGAATTGGTGTATCTGCTGGAATTTGGAAGTCTTTGTTGAGTACCAGACATTCATCCTCTGAGAAGAAAACTTTGTTCTTTTTATCACAAATTTGTGACACTAAGAACAAATTAAAGTG
>LBNU01004883.1:3168-28146 GCA_014162995.1 Artemisia annua
AAAAACTCAGTTAAATGCTTTGAACTCAAATTAAGAAAATAGTTTTTTCTTATAAGCAACAAGAAATGCAGCACATGGCGGCCAACCCTCAACTTTTGCAGAAGAGATGTATATTATCTGTGCAAGCTTTACAGGTTAAACCAAAAAACGCTCTCAAGCTTAATTATTTACTAAAGTACTTTTTAGTATATAAGCAATACTTGAAACTTCCCATAAGTTTTAACCAAGCAAACCAAAGCTCAAGCCCAACAAAAGGTTTTTTTTATTACAAACAAAAGACTGAGACATAAAATAATCTAAATCGCAATACAAGAAGCCAGACTTCAGTTAACACGAACTTGGTATGCTTACATATAAAATTTAATCATTGGCGTGCAGCTTAGATTAACTAGAAGAGACAGCCATAACAGCACGACTACTTAGAGAGTATGCTTTCAAAAAACATATATCAGCATAAACTTGAATGATTAAGCATTTGATCCATTCAAAATCTGACAAAACAAGTTACTAAACTGATAGAAAAACCTTCTGCTAACAAGAACAGATCAAAAGTTTGCTTCTAGATTCAAATACCAAACATTTAAAATTACCAATTCTTGCACTCAACCAAGTCTCACAAAATAGAAAGGTAACAACCACCAAAACATATTCAACGCAACCTCCTGGCTTCCCTCTCAGACTCGAGCAAGGTAAGGACATCACCTTCTCTGACTGGTCCCTTGACGTTCCTCATGATGAAACGGTTCTGGTCATCAAGAAACTTCACTCTCACTTGGGTCACTTGCCCTCTTGATCCAGTTCTTCCCATCACCTTAACAACGACTGCATGCTTAATCTGGGACTCCATCTTTCACTAGCTGAAAGTCAAATTCACAAAGCAAACCACATCTTCAATCAGTATATTCAATTCAAAACAACCCAAACTTGAAATAACAAGATCAAGTATTTATAGCTGAAGAACAGAGTTAGCAACACTAACTAAACTTGTGTACTTGATCAAAGATACAGTTTTATCAACTAAGATTCACTAGCTCCATTGCAACTACACGTCCTTACAGTAAAAAGGCCCAGATACGCAAAAAAAAATATCAAATCGTCCAATCGTCATAAAAAGGAAATCAAAGGTTTATATATCATGAACAAACAAATAGATTAATCAAGTGCATCATTGACTTAACTAGTTCGTGTTTGATCTAGAATTAACCTTTCCCCAGCTAAACTTTAAGTTTAGCAAACAGAATATAAACACCAACAACATTTCAAAACAAGTTCAGTAACTTCAGAAAGTAGAAGCAAATTTTCATGATCAAACAACAAACGATAACAATAGATTAAACAATAACTCGCTTTGCGGGTATAACTTAGAACAAACTTTAACTTTCATTAGCTAAACTTAGATTCTATATTTTACAAAGCAACCACTTGTTTGATTAGAGTATTCAGACTAGTAGCTTCTCAAACATGAAAAAACAACAACCTCAACTAGACAAAACATTGACTCAACTAGTAGCAAATGCTATGTACAGACCAACAATGAATAAAGGATGTACGTAACGTATAACAACAAAACATTGACTACTAGTGGTGTTTAGGGTTGCTTATTGTTTTCTGCTTATGCTTCAGCTTAAAAACATCTTCTTATAAGGGGTTTGATATAAGTTACATATAAAAATAGCGTTTGGATTTGCTTACTTTAACGCGATAATCCTCAAAAAATTTATCAACTGATAGGAATTTTCACTGAAATTCATCTATAAAAACTTTAATGTTAAATACACGCGTAAACAGTAGTTTTAATTTAATACTCAAATAAAAAAAAATACAAAAAAGGAGCGCCTTAACTGCTTATATGCTTAAAAAACAGATAAACGAAAAAACACATAATAAACTAGTTTATAAAAAACATAAACATCTCATACATGTAACAACAACATCAAATATCAAACGTTTAACCTTAACTAACAAACAATAGACTAAAAACATTTCATTTTCACTAGCTAAAATAAAAACTAAGGCATATAAACATCATATAACAAGATCAAAGCGTTGATTATTAAAAAGAAAAAAAATATTTACCTAGTAAATGAGAGATCGACTGAGCGGCTGCTGCTGTGCTGCTATTTGCAAAGTTACAAAATGGCTAACGAACGAAGGCAGCCAGAACCCTAATGATATTATATATGTTCCTCGGTTTAGGGCTTTAGTTGTTGTTGGTTTACATAAAGGCTTTAAAGCCCAGTAGTGTCTGTTCATTTTAAGCCCAATGAAAGACCTTACCTTTTCTAATAGACTTGGTTTAAAGAAATGAGTGTTAATGACGTTTTTATTATAAGATGAGAGATGCAGGTTTTAAGTTTTACTAGACGAGTGCCCGTGCATAGCAACGGGATTTTATAGCGACAAATAGTTGTAGTGATAAAAAAATAATCTATAGGTTATAAATGAAAAATAATAAAAGTTTGAGGATTTGGGGATTAAACATAATGTTTTGAAACCCGGTTCGACCCATAAATCAATTTTCAAACTTTAGCTCAGTTCTTTCGTGTTTTATAACTCATTTCAAAGATTATAATATTTTTAATTTTACAAATGACACACATTCAAATTTTAAATGAAAAAAAGTGCACAAATAGATGTTCCCCAAATTAGTTTGAAAGTCAATTAATACTTTTCAAATGCCCCAAGCTTTCAAGTGTGTTCATTTTTCATGTTTGACCAAATTAAGTTTTTTCACTTTTCATGATTGACAATTTTTGCATTATAAATAGTATAGATATAAATGTTTGGCGAATAAGTTGTAGTTAAAGCTTATCATCGTAATATGACATGAAATTACCAAAGGGCCTCTGGTCTAGCGATATGGAGGTTTTACCCTCTTAGGCAAGGTCTCAAGTTCAAGTCTTGTCTAGGGCGATAGGGGTTTCCTCCCGCGTGCGTAAAGGGAAGGGTGTCATTGCCTTCTGGGTTAGACCCAACCTGGTTGTGTGGGCTCGCTACGCCTTCTGGGCCAGAGGCCATGTAGCCACAATTGCCGTCTAAAAAAGAAATATATGACACGAAAATTCATTAAATAAAATTTACACATATCCCACGTTTTTATCCACAATATTTTAAAAGGGTGTTTACGTAATTTGATTAATTACAATCGATGGTCATTTTTAAAAACGGGTGACTTATAAAAGCGGGTGGCTTATAAAAGCTTCGATAAATTTGTGTGACTAAGTATGCGCGTTTGAGACTCGGGAAGAAAGCTAACAGTTAGTGACACTTTTCGTTGTGTATAACATGTTATTATCATTCGTGTGTTTTCTCTCAAAGTCTTAGACATATAAAGTTTTTAAAAAACAAATCCAATGGAGTACGTGTAGCTTAGCGGAACTTACATGGCTAGTTAACCTAACGTGTAAAGTATACTTGCAAGTGTGTGTGTGTTTTTCCGCATTTAAATATAAATTTTCTAAGAAACACAGTAAAACCGGGGGGAAAAAATCGTTGTAGATTGTGAGAAAATTTTACGAGTGCAACCTCAAGAATGCTATATAAAGACACAAGTTCAAAAGCTACCAACGAACGAAGGAGTTGTAGTACAAACTTGTGAGTTTTAACTTTGTGTTATTCTGTCATCTATGTGATACGTGTAGTTTGTTGTTTTGGCCAACACAATCCTGAAGCAAAATATCTGAAATCCTTTTGCCATTATTTAGCTTGTCTAGAGTCGGAATAAGTGACAAACTGACAACTAGTTGCTAGTAAACAAAATACTTCTCTTTTGTAAGAACATTTTATCAAGAATCAATATATGAAAAATGGTCCAACAAAGATTAGATGCAAATGAGATTCTTAAATGATAATGACCCCGTGTCATTTGAGACCACTTCTGCCTAAAAGTGCGTGGTCTCCCGAAATTTTGTTTAGTATAATTGTCATGTCGAGTTATAGAGATTGAGATCATGCTCCTCGAGTGACTAGGTTGACGTACTTAAACAAACAGTAAGAATATCTTCTGGATCGATAGTTGATTCCTTTATCAAACATAAATATCCAAGAAGCAAATAGACTTTTGGACCACAAGTGATTCTTAACTACGATCAATCAGGACGATCCTCATATGGCATTTAGATGTATGGCAGTAGGTTCTTTAATTCAAACCATAATTGTTGAATAAAAATAGAACCACCTTTTGATTTGTTAGTTATAGATTAGTCGTTGCAACTACGTACGTACACACATATAGCTAGCTATATACGTGATCATATGATTCGATTTATATGATTCACGTCACAAGATTAATCTCAATGTATCAATAGAAAGTAGTTGTATTATAAGTGAATCTTTTCTTATCTCAATCAATATAATGTTCATTTGGCCAAAAGGTATTGGATTCCATGGCTGTATTTTTTTTTAATTTTTTTTTGGTAACATAGAGCCATGTTCTTTGATAGAAAACCGGGCTTTATAACAAGTAATAGAGCCCGTTTTCAAAACCGGGCTCTATTTGCTTTTCACATAGAGTCCCTCCCTCTTTATGTCCTCATGAAAAACCGGGCTCTATTAACCTTTTCAACCGGGCTCTATGTCCATTTTTGTAGTAGTGTTCGATGTGTGACTTGTCATCATGTAGGATATCTCATATCTCATCCAAGAATATTTCAGCATCGCTCATGTGTGCCTAGAACAACTTTATCATCGTCTTGTTGATATCACAGCAAATTGGCTTTTTCAAACGCAAGAACTTCAGAAAACGTTAACATCGACACAAATGCCTTTGCATGATTTAGCACTAGACTGCTAAGTGTCAGTGCAAATATGACATATTAGCTACTTATATGATTCGGGTAGAAGTTTAACTCATGATTAAGTAGCTAACGCATAACTCTACCTCACAATTTACGTCGTGGGTTCGGTTCAAAAATTTTTCACGTGAAAAACTAATATTTTAAGTGAAATATTATATATATTACTCATCAATCATCATACATATATGGCTACTACTATTGGTTCTCCCTCACCACAAAAAGTACAAAAATATACGCAAAATTTCTTTTAACTTATCTGTTAGCAGTAGAACACACTTTATCATACTGAAACGTGTCATTCATCTAACAGCAAATGAGAAAATGAGTTTAAGGTTATCAACGATTGACACTTAACATGTGTGAAAATAAGTAGGAGTTTCTTTATCTATCTTAATTATAACTACCATATGATATATTGGTCCGAAGTAATGCGACTCATTGCATATCGAACAAATTTCACATAACACAAAAAGAATATACAGATTGAACACAAAAAGAACAATGTTATAATTTTATCCTTTATGATCTAAGACGAGTGGCGTCTAAAGGTGAATAGTGTTGAATAAAATTGGGAGTTGCATGTGGAAGGGATAGCGTTAGTATATTTGCTTTATTCTTCGATCATTTGCACAATGCCACAAAGAGAAAGAGTCACATCTCTCAGGGTTCTCCAACTTTTACTAAAATGGATATCCGACTCCCCCTTGATCGAAACTTATCAAGGAAATTTGCGTCTTTGAATCTTATACTCGTATAATGTCTAAAATTGTTTAACCGTCTTGGTGTATCGCGAATCTTCTAAATTAAAAGCATATTTGTTGTGTTAATGAGCAATCTGGCGAGAAACCACACAAGGGCTATCATCAAGCATATCAAAGTGGTTAATATGCAATTACTTTCTTTTCTCTTTGAAATATCCCTTAAAGATATGTTTAGCAAAAGAAAAGTGTATTTCGTCTATAGTCGTCGATTTTATTCCAAATTGCATGCATAAGATTTGCATGAATTGAAGGTTTAACCATAAATCGATATCCTTATTAAAATATTTTTGTATATTACTCCCTCCGTCCCAAAATTATTGTCCACTTTGAATTTTCAAAGTCAATCAGGTTCGACTTTGACCATAAATATATATTTTTAGTTATATAATACTTTATGAAAAATTATACTATTGAAAAGTACACTTAAAACCCAATCCATTTATATATTTTGCATCAAATATTATGTAACACCCACAAAAATATTTAAGGTCAAAGTTGAAGAAGAAAGACTGAAAAAGTCAACAGTGGACAATTAATTTGGGACGGAGGGAGTATATGCTTAAATAAAGTACATACTTGTACAAAAAAAATATATAGCTGTTGAACTAATCCGCAACAAACCGGTTTATAGAGGCGAAACCATGAATCAAGAAATAGTCTAAGAACTCGATAAATGGTTATAATCCTTTAATGTAGAGTGGCACGAACACACACAAAAGATATTTTACACTCAAAACGTTTACTAAACGTAAGCGGAAAAAAAAGGTACAAATAAACCTCACCCTCGATGTTTTAAAACCCGGGTTTTTAGTTGATTTGGTCAAATGACCTGTTCACCAGATCATCAGTTGAACCGCGAACCGGAGTGTAATTTAGCTAGTGTCGCTTTTTATGCATGGCCCTCTATTTGTGTTTTTTTCTTGGGGGCATTTAGTGCTTTTCCAATGGCAAAAGTGCTACCGTATCTCTTTACATGTGTTATTCGATCTCTTGCATTATTTTATTAGTTCTATATTTACTAGTTAAACACTTTACATGTGTTATTCGATATCTCACATTATTTATTAGATCTATCTACTAATTAATCTGTTGCGTGTCCATTGTTGATTTGTATTTATATTTCTTACACTTTTCTATCAAATCGTTGGTCATGGCCAAAATGGTCAGAAAACAAAGTATACCGCTAGAAAGTATTTGTAACGTCGTTTTACGAGCATACCATCATAACAAACATATACATCTAAAATGTACGTGAACGTTTAAGACATTTCTTAGCATATGCAAGACTGCAAGTACACGACCTCTATTTGCTATTTTTTCTAGTCATGACTATTACTAGCTACTACAAATTGTCTAAAATTTATACCTTTTACAATTTACCGTTATGAAAAATCTGTTTTATAAATAGGTTTTTCTAACTTGTGTCATCATAACAAACATATACATCTAAAAAGTACGTGAACGTTTAAGGCATTTCTTAGCATATGCAAGACTGCAAGTACACGACCTCTATTTGCTATTTTTTCTAGTCATGACTATTACTGGCTACTGCAAATTGTCTAAAATTTATACCTTTTACAATTTACCGTTCTGAAAAATCTGTTTTATAAATGGGTTTTTCTAACTTGTGCCATGATGGCACAAGCTTAGAAGTGTTTAATGAAGACAAATATTTCTTTAAATAACTTGATTTCCATATAAAACATTGATAATTTTTGTAGACATCATAAATTTAGAAATTTATTACGTAATATCAAAAAACATTAGAATATGATAATTTGAGTCATATAATGTCTCTTAACCTCTACCACCATGGCACAAGTTATATCACCACAAGGATATTTTTGGTTACAAACCTTTTAGAAAGTTTAGAATTACAACCATATTTTATAAAACGTGTGTATATATAAAAGACATTATTTAGTATAAAAGACATTATTTAGTTGCACGGATTGATGGCAATTTTTGAAAAAATGTCTCACAAAGATTGTTTCTTTACCGACTTATGTGCACGAGATTGGCGTCGGTCCGCCGCGTTGCGGGCGGGCCTGTTTTTTTGGCTGAGATCGTGTTGCGGTAATAAGTAAACGGTTTGTGTTTCGACGTAGGTTTTATTAAATGCATTTGGTATAGAAAAAGAGGTTTTTACTATAAAGTTGTATATATTTATTTTTTTAATTTGTGCACATTTTATTTGCAATATTTCTTTTTTTTTTCTTTTTTCTTTTACTTCAGTGTGTTTGTTTCTTTTTATATAGGCTTAATTAATTATTTTAGTCTTTAACTGGCCTAATTAATTAGTTTAGGTTTTAAGTGGGGGTTAGGTAACTTATAAAAAAGGGAAAGCTTTCTTTGAAATTTATCATTGGTAAAATGGCTACGCCTCCGACACCATATGCTGCTGTGTTTACACCTATGTTCCAAGAATTAAAGCAAGAAGCTGGTTCTGATAATCTCAGTGATGTTTTCTTATCGATTTTCAGGGAACAATATACCGAAGTTAATGGGCTGGTTATGCTATTAGGGCAACGACGTGATAACTTGTTAAAGGAAATTAGGCGTCTTGAGAAGCTAATTGAAGAAGGAGAACAGTTTTGCCCATTTACGGATGAAGGTGATGATGGTTTGACGTTTTTAAAGGAGACACTTGAAACAAATAAGAAGATTCTTGCTGGGTTAATTGGGTTGATGGATTTGGCAGTTGAAGGGAGGAAAGAAAAGAGGCAGCATCTTGCACGGTTTGAGGAAGCCTAGATCTTCGCTGTGGTATCTTTTGGGCATCTCTGTTTTTACTTTTTGTTGGAAGGGGTTTAACTACTGTTTATGTTTTAATTATGTTTTCTATGCAATATGATGCTTGGCTTTAGGCAAATTTTGTATAGCCGTTAGGCAACTTTGTAATGGCATCATATCTATTTTGTATGAATTCACCTGTTAAGGTGCTATTTATAAAAAGTAATGTTTATTATGGCTTGGTGCTTGTTTTGTTTTTTTATCAATTTTTTTTTCATTGTAAGATGTTTTTGAATTCAGTAAATGATTTATGCAAAGTTTAGATACTTTAGTTAGGTAGAGATTTCTCTCTAGTTTTGGTAGTAGTAGCTTAGATTCCTGGCATGACTGTAGTGCATGTGAAAAATAGGTAACAATGAGGTTGGTTTAGTTTAGTTAGATCNAGATGTTTTTGAATTCAGTAAATGATTTATGCAAAGTTTAGATACTTTAGTTAGGTAGAGATTTCTCTCTAGTTTTGGTAGTAGTGCTTAGATTCCTGGCATGACTGTAGTGCATGTGAAAAATAGGTAACAATGAGGTTGGTTTAGTTTAGTTAGATGTACTGTTATTAGTTACATAAACTGCTTATATAAGAAGCAGAAGTGTGTTTTTTTTGTCACTTGCATAGTTTTTACTTCATTCAAAAAAAAAATAATTGCACGACACAATGTCCCGAACTCCTAATTTTGATGATCTGAAAGAGGAATGCAATTCTAATAGGCTAGAACATTGTTTCCGGTACTTGTTTACGCAAGAATTGATCGAGAACGAAAGTTTTGTCGAACTTCTTGTTGAAGAATGTGAAGTCGTGGCCAACAGGATGCAGAAACGGCATGAACTTCTTCAAGAGGGGCAAAGTTTTAGCCCATTTGGTCCTGTTTCTAGTAACGGATTGCAATGCTTGAGAGAGGCACAACGTAAGGATGGCCGCATATTTGCTGCATTGAATGCTGTTTTGGTATTGGCACGTGAGGCAGGGGAAGAGAAGGGTAGGCATGTGGCGATAATGGAACAGTTTATTTGATGTAGCGTCGCGTGTTTTATGGAAGAATTTAGTTAACGTACTTTGTTGCAGTATTTGGTGTTGGTCTGTGTATTAGCATAAGTTTATGTAGGTCTTGGATGTGTTTATGTTTCTGTCTGTATTAGTAAAAGGTCATGTAGGTTCTGTGGTTATGTTGGCAGCGATAACAGCTGTAGGTTATGTCATGTATGTAACTTATAGCACTCATGAATAAAATAATCACTTTTTATGTAATCTATTGTGCAATAAGCATGTAACTGATGAGATATGTAGTAGATGTACCAAAAAGCAAGGCCATTATTTAATTAGTATTAGAGTTATGGCTGTATAAGCCATTCACAAAATGCAAGTCGATATGACTGCCTGATTATAGGGTCTTGCTTAAATGTTTGGTGGGAAATAGGAGCTACAAATATTTACAGAAATAAGTGTTCTTAAACATACGTAGATAGTAGCCAATTTTCTTTTGCATTCAGAAGTCGCAAATTAGATTTGACTATTCTTCTTTCTTTGCCTTTTTTTCGGCTGATGTTGTGCTTCCATCTTCTTTTTCTGTCAAAATGCTTCTCCTAGCACTTTTCCTAGATGCCTGGGTTTTAGGCTTTGATGTTTCGGGGAAGGAAGCTTGGTCTGTAGGTGTTTTTGGTTCTGTGTCTGCTGCTTCTGCAAATTCTGCCACTTCTTTTGGTGGTGTTGTTGTTTTGATTTCGTTGATCTGAAATGGGTGGTTTGTTTTTGGTTGTTCTGGTGCAATTGTTGTTGCTGGTTCTTTTGCGATTTCTGGCATGTGAAGCTGCTGTAGGTTAACCGGTTTATCTCCTTCGGGTTGTGAGACAGTAATGGTTGATGGTATGTCCATTGCTGTTGCAGATTGTATAGGTTCTTGTGTCGGCATGCTACTTTCACTGCTAACCGCACTTCCGGATGTCAATAATGGTGTGTCATCCCAACATGTGTCTAGAATGAAAATCTTGCGTTCTTTTGTGCTTTCTGGATCAAAATGCAGCTGAAATATTTTTTTCTTTCCTTGTAGAGAAAGTAGTTCTTTTGGGTACTCATAGGAATTTTGTTGAGGCATACTTTCCACTAATTCCTTGCAATCTTTTAACATGGAATTAGCCTCATTACTGAAGCACGTCATTGTTACGTTGGCAGTGCCATCGGACAATTCTAGCCTGAAGCAATAGCTGTTCAAAAAACTTAGAAAGTGTCATTTACTACCGATAATCTAGCAAAGAAGATGCGTTATGTATAGTGGTATAATAATCTGTGAATGTTGCAGCTTACCTGTAAAGGACTTCGTCTTTAGACATTGGCTTCTTGCAATGAGTATGCGGCCATCGGTCAGTGATCTTTAACTTACAATCAAAGCATTTCTTGAAAAACCACGGTCTTTTTGTATCGATCTTGTCAATTGTTGCGTCAACAGTGAATCGAACATTCTGTTATATTAAAACAAAAAATATTTAGGAGTTGTTTATTTAGGAAAGGTTCCACTAAAGGTGTTCATTACCTGTTGGTTCTGCGGATTCTCTTTTGCTAAATCTGCTAGGTTAACGCGATTCCTGAATTTTTCTTGCTGTGGATCTGCACATTTTTGGTATTGCACATTTACTATTGCAGGTGGATCAAAGAACTCGTCATACCTGCATAGTTCATTTTGATGCTTTTAGTAGTGTTTTAAGATGAAACTGCATTCTTGTAAATGCACTTTCATAACTTACACGCTGCGAATGTCATGGTATTCTGTGATATCTGGGTTAAAGTAGTATTCTGTCGCATATGTAGCCGACAACTGAAGTCCTGTATTAGTTTAACAATATGTTAAAAGATAGGTTAACCGGTCGAATTGTAAGCGCAAAGGATTAACCTTACCTCCGTAGTCTTTGACTAAACATGAATTAACCGCAATTATTGTTGGTTTTTCTGCTTTTTCATATTCTTCTTTTTTGAAATTCTGCGCATCTTGGTTCCATAGAGTGAACCGAACTGTTCGGCCGCTGTTACAATTCCAAAATATCAGGGACAGTTAATGTAAAAAGTTAGTTTTCAGAGATAAATGTTTGTCACTTACTCTAAATTCTGCACACCAATGTCTCTCCAAACAGCCGAATCTTTTGTTGAGTAAAGTGATTTCTGGATTTCAGTTACATATTGGACACGCCCGATGTAATCTGCAAATAGCATAAGTAAGGTATTTGTATACTGACTCTGCTCTATTTTATTGATGTTTGTATAACATACCTGTTAACAAACATTCTTTAACATCGACTTTTGGATATAGGTCACGGTAGGTGGAAAAGTTGAAGTAGTGGTTCGGGAACCCTGTGTCAGGAGCATCTTTAACATCTGTGTAAGTTCCGAAAGCCAATGAAAGCGAGTGGGGGACAACTTGCATGTACGGTTTTGCTGGCTGGAATCCAAATCCGGTTATTCTATAAGTTTTATTTATCTGAAGCAATACATCGAATTTGTTTTTGTCGCGTATATTGACATTTGCTTGTATAGCTCCTCCCTACAGATAAAATAGCAATGTATAAATGTAACAAATTTTGTTTGATTGTTTGGTTTCTTGTCTGAACGTGAAAATATTAAAGTATTTAGTTGAGCAATAACGGCTTGTACCTGCTTATCAATTAGCATGATGCAAAACACGATCGGTTTTGCTTGTCTGTTTGTTGGCGTCCATTTTCGATACACCTTTGCATGTATAACCTTGCCGGTATCTGTCTCTTTTAGATCAGCAAGGGGAATTTCCTCTGAGTGTGTAACAATCTCTTTGCCTTTAGAATCTGATGATGGCACAATGCTAGAGGTCTGTTCCATTTGTCTGCATATTGCAACAGGTTAAATTAATAATGGATGCACATATATGTATAGGAAAAATTTAAAGCACATGTATACATATGCATACAAATTATAGAGAATGCAGGCATGGGTATTTTGGAAATGTAAGCAAACACAGAACACGTATATTACTGTATTATATAGCATAGTAATAATAAAAAAAACGCCTGTCTATTAAAGGTGAAAGAGTATTGGAATAGGTGTCTAGTAATTGGCCAATTGTACGCTGTAATTATAAACATAAGCAAAAGCAACCTGTCCAGATGTAACGATGGATAAAAAATCTTTGTACACAACATTTTTGGTTGTGTTTTTATCTTTCCCGGGTTGTTGCTTGATTAACATTTTTAAGCCTTGAGGAGATGTTGCTCTTGACAATGCAACATATAACTGACCATGGCCAAAGACGGGTTCGGGTAGGTATACGCCTATTTTGTTGAGTGACTGGCCTTGGCTTTTATTGATCATCATTGCATAACAAACTTTAATCGGGAATTGTTTTCGTTTAAAAACAAAGGGTAAGGTTTCATCTTTATTGATGAGCACAATACGCGGTAAGTAAACTTTCTCGGACATACGGGTACCAGTTATAATCTTTGCCTGAATCAGCCTTGTAAATATCTGAGTGACAATCATCCGTGTACCGTTACATAATCCTCCACCTAGATTTAGGTTTCTTAGCAGCATTATAGGTGCACCGATTTTAAGTGTAAGCTCGTGGGGAGGCATGCCTGAGAACGAAAGTGTGTTTAGGTATTCTTGCGGATATAAGAGTTCTGTTGCTCCTCCATCATTCATTTTAGGTATAGCCTCGTCAACACTTGTGAAAGTGTAAGTATCTCCTTCTAACATATGTAAGACAGCGGAATTTATGGTGTCTGCAGTTTTGTTTTTAGGACATACTATGGCTTTTTCTTGTAATAATGCTGCATTAGGTGCCACCAAAGTTTGGTTATCGTATATAAAGTCAATGAGTTCTTGAATGGCTGTGTCGCTGTCAGGAATACAGTATCTATCCGGTATTTGTATCCATGATGAATCTGTTGGATCAGTTTCATGTGTCTCGCCAATGTTGCCATTCCCAACATCAAGTAACCATTTAGAAAACTCATCAATTGCTTCATATTCTTCACTTGAAAGGCCTGGCCGTTGTAGCCGCATATTCTGTTTTAGCCGAATTACTTTGAACCATGGCCATAAGTATGACAGTGTCATGGAAGAACCAATAATTTCTTCTTTTGGAGCATTCTTCTTGACGGGAAGTGTCTGCCTGAAATCTCCACCTAAAACGACCGTTTTTTTTCCAAAGAAACTGGTTGGTGCATCCATTATGTCTCGCAATGTGCGGTCGAGTGCCTCAAAGCACCTACGATCATTCATAGGGGCTTCGTCCCATATGATAAGATCAGTTTGCTTTAGCAATTCGGCAACTTGTGTATTTTTTTTTTATGCTGCACACTGACTCCTCCGTCAAATCAAGAGGTATCTTGAATCTTGAGTGTGCCGTCTGGCCTGCTGGGAGCAATAAGGCAGCAATACCTGAAGAAGCGACTGCTAGAACAATTTTTCCGTTTGATCTTAGTGTAGAAATTATAGCATTCCAAACGAAAGTTTTTCCTGTACCCCCGTGACCATAAACGAAAATTAGTTTCTGCCGATGATTGTTCACAGCATAGATCACTTCATCAAAGATTATTCGTTGGTCGGCATTCAACTTAACAATTAACCTTTGACTTTCACTCCTCAATAGGTCACGATTGTAAGATCTTTCTTGCATTATTGCCCTATTATTCAAAATTTCCATTAGGTGAGGTGGAGGTAGATCAAACCCAAAATCTTTCACTGATTTTCCATAAAAATTAAGAATCGCTTGCATCTCATACATTAGACCGCCTTCCAAGTCTTCTGCACTAAGATGAAGATTTGGTATCTGCAACACTTCGGAGAGTCTCAAAGGAATGTCTTCTGACATGGAATCAGCATGTGACTGCAGCAGCGTCACTGGATTGGAAACCTCACCAAAAATGAGGATTTGGCAATAAAGAATTCTCATTTCAGATGGAGTTGCAGAGAATGAAGCTTCTTATAGAGCAATGTTCCATTCTTGATCACCACCTAATAACCCCATTGCTTCACACGCTGCTCTATATGTAGGATAGGCAACGGCATCGACTGTACGGAGATGGTAAAATGATTCTCTGCCTTTTTGATGGCAAAGTAAAATGTGCAAGTAGAAAGCATCGCCAGAGGTAGGATGGACATATGACAAACGGCTAATGGCTGAGCTAGTGGAACGCTTTCTACGCTGCCAATATTTCCCATCTTTATACCACGTAAACTCTTTTGGAAAGTTCAAATACGTTAGATTGCGACCATCTGTGTTGAAGCTATTATATCTGAACCATTCAGTCAGTGTCGTTCGCTTGTTGTATTCATTATCAACAATCGATTCTAATTGCTGATGTGCTCTGAAAGTGACTCGCTGCATGTTTTCAAGGTGAACCGCAAGTATCTGGACCGGTGGGTCTCTGCTATGAATGTTAAACCCGAGGATCCTCCAGCACGCTTCATGTGGGCCAATGTACCTTGCGTCTTGGAAATTGCTTATCTCATCAACGTGTAATGAACGACGGCTTGTGCTTGCGTCTGAATCTCCAACTGACCGTGTAATGTGAGTGACAATCCGGTCAGTGCCTTTAGAAATGTACTTGAAAAGGTATTTTATAAGCATCGACCATTCACAATACTCGACATTGATGTGTGCAAAGAACCGCATCAATAGAGAACGGTTATATGGGACAACATATCCGTTATCAAGACTAACATTCTGTTTTAGTGTTGTTATGCCTGAATCTTTCCTGCGATAATGCACATAGCCTTTTGGATCGATAAATGTTGCAGAACAAAAAGGCTTAGGGAAGTCTTTAGTGCATTGATTACCGCCTCGCATACATGGAGCTGATAGATTTACCAACCCACATGGGCCATGCATCATGAATTCTGTGACCACTCTGTAGCCTTCGGGATCAATCGCTGGGTCTGGTAACTCTGCTGACACGTATATGTCCACATCTTCATGCACTCGTACACGGTAGCTTTCTTTCACCCATAGTAATAGGTGACAATGAGGTAAGCCTCTTTTCTGAAACTCGACTGTGTACAAAACTGCGGAAAAAAAGAACATTAGCATTTAAAAGATCAACAAATAGAACTGTTTCATATCATATATTGGTATATACAATGTAGACAGTACCTGCTTCGACATTGACAAAAGGTCGGTAGTCTCGTAAGTATTTGACCAACTCATGTATCTTTCTTTCAAACACACGGCACACGGCATCTGGCCTGTCAGCAACCGTTACATGTGGGAAGTCTTGCATGTATTCTTCGATTTCAGGCCATTTGACATTGCATGTGAACGTGATAAAGAATGATGGGTTCCCGTGCACACGGCATATAGCCAAAGCATCTAAATAGTGGCTATACATGTAGCGTGGCCCCCCTGTAAAAGAGGAAGGGAGTATCGTTCTTGAACCTACATCTGATCCATCTCTATCGCCTCGTGATATAGCATCATATAATCCTGCCATATAATCATTGCGAATATCGTTCTGATGGTCTCTTATGTAATCAATCCTTGATTGCTCTATGCTGCAATAAGCGGTCACGACATACTGTTGGAAAAGCCTGCCGCTCCTTGTAAGCAAGGTATATTGGTTGATCCGGTCGTGTATTTGATATGAATAGTACTTTAGCATTGTCATTTTTTTCGGTGCGTCGTCCGATGCACCAGTGTTTAATAAAACACGGCCTAAATGATAGCCATCTTCACCATATAGGAAAATCAGCGGAAATTGCAGTGACATGTAGGAAGCGTTTAGCTTGTTTACTCGTTGAAGGCGACGATCATGTCGCTCAATAACCACATCAAAATCTGTCTCCACATCCGCGCCACCTTCAAAGACAATCGCACCAATAGAATCACCTGTTGGCAGTTCATGTTGCCTTGAGCCAATGACACCGTACAGACGGACCTTGAATTGTGGGATATCAGCATCCTGCATTTTATTCCTTGCTGTCCTAAACAACTGGACCAGTTCATTGTGCTCGTCCAAAACTTCGATTAAATTTGCTACAATATCTGCCCGTAAACCATGGCCAGATTTTTCAAAACTTTCCAAACGATTTGCAACCTCGTTTTCTGTGTCGTAAATATACAGCTGCAAAAACTGTGGCCGTGCATTTTGTTCTGGGCACATGCTGCCAATTCGATGATAAAGCTGGCCAGAGATCTTAAAGACATAAGGACCACGACCAGTGTTTATAGAGTTATCTATCTCTGCACCCAATGATGTCATTGCAAACATTTGGTTGTATGCACGGATATTCTCCATAAAATGGCGATTTGTGAAAAGATCTTTTATATATTCTGGATACTCTGGCTGAGTATCAAGCCTAACTTTCCCACCGTTGCAACATTTATGATACTCTGGCCACCTCCTAGTACTGGCAGTTATCCTTTCATCATACCAGAAGCGTGCTTTACAGTGACGGCACACTCGGTCACATCGGCCCATATGAATGTATGTATCTGGAGGGCTTGTGCAGCATAGATAAACGAATTTGTTAGGTAGGATGTGTATTGAAAATAGATAGCTGTTTTTTATTTAGACCTTGAAACAGTATAAGAAATTTGCAAGCATACCTTGCCTAGGTGATCGATTCCTGTCACGTGGATGCTCTCTTCGCTGATTTCTGGCAGATGAACTATTCGCTGCACCTACCGACATTTATGAAAAAGTATAGTAAGTAAGTAGAAAGAAAAAAGAAAAAAAAAACCGTCTGGTTTTATCTTTCTCAAAAAGCAATAGAACCTCGTCGGTGACGGCGCAAGCCACCTGTCGATGGATTCAGGTTACTGGCATTCGCTGGCATAAACTGGCTTTGTGCACTTACATTTGATGAAGAGCCAGGTTGAGATAAATGCTGGTCACTATGGGTAACGTTCGTCGCATTTCCAGGTTCTGAGCCACATTGATAAATATAAGTATTGTAAAAAAGCATTGTTCAAAGTAAGGCAGCTAATGTATTCTACTCATGCAACAGGCAAAAGAAACAGAGCAACAAACCTTGGATAGATGTTATGGGTCTCTTACGTGGCCGACCTCGCCCTCGGTTTCTGGTTGAGACAGGATGCACTGCAATCAGTTAAACAAAAAACTTGGTAAGTATTGTATTTGTTTGCTGTTTTTTTAATTAAAAAGATAAAACCTTTATAGTAGTAGGAATGTTTACTTTCATTAGATGAACGGGTAGCAATGTGCGAATGCGATGGCAAGGGTAAATGTTGACTGTTATATGTAAGATGACCAGGCGTAATCTGATGCTGACTGCTAGCGACCGAAGAGAAATTTTCAGTGCCTGTAAGGAAACAAACATTATACTCATAAATTCACAGAATAATATAAGGAAGATTAAATAAATGAAAGAAATAGCAAATTACATAGCAATTGTACACCGCTGTGACTCTCTGGAAAAGATGTAAAAGCACATGGTTGTTGAAATGTTTGATCTTTATTAGAGACCTCAGACATCCTAGACTTTCCTTTATCCATGGAACGTGTGTAACATGTATGAGATGTAGTATGCGGGCGCATTTCATAAGCTGTAGATTGACCTGAAAAAAAGAGACATGAACCATTTACAAATTGCAGGCAGGGTTAAATAGATTAGGATCAAAAGCATAGGACCAATGATAATACATACTGCACATGTTTGGTAGGTAATTACCCTCGCTACCCGAACTGTATAAGTGAATACTCTCATTAGCTAAAGGAAGAGTTAAACGCTGGTCATTAGCTTTAAGATGCTGAGGTATAATTGGCTGCCAATTGTCGTCTATCATAGAAAGATTTTCTGCACCTGTAAGAAGCAAAAGAGACAACGTTTATGAATCATGGAATAATACAGGAAACACTAAATGAGGAAAAGAAATAGGAAATTACAGAGCAACCCTGCGATGGACGGGACCTCTGACAATGATGGAGAGCAATGCGTTTGTGTAGGTCGTGGAAATTTATTAGAAATTTCAGCTGCCATATTTTTTTGTTTATCCGTGGAAATTGTATGCCCTGACAAAAGCAACAGCAAAAACAAAAAAGAAACATAAATGATTAGCAAGTTTAGTTAGATTAATATTAGCAAGTATAAGACCAACTAAAAGACACATGATCCACACCTGCCATTTGCACTTTTGTCGCAGACTCTTCCGTGTTGGTAACAGGTGGTATAGTTTCAGAAGGAAAAGGCGGCAACATGGCACTCTTGTGATTACATTGATGGTTCACACCCAAGATGTTGCATTCTATACACTTGTGTAAGGTGGTAGCATGTATACCGGACGGCTCAGCAGAAGCACAATTTAAACGCAAGGCAACATCATCTACATTACTTAAAATCCTACTGGACTCTACATCTACACTATAAAATCCTTGTTCCTTATCAAAGTTACAGGTCGATTCATCTTTGCGAGAACTAAGAGGCTCAGCTCTACGTAAAGCCTTTGTTTTTGTCCTCATATTATGGCAATCTAATCGCAACTGATTTCATATAGGTATAAAGGAAAAATATAGCATAACAACTGGAACAAATAGGCATGCATAGATTCTACGGCATCATATACAAATCAAGGTACAACCATGATACACACACTAAATGCACATGCATCAAGATTGGCAGAAAGTAAACATGCAAAGTTAAAAGAGATTATTAAACGTAAAGGAAAAAGCAGACAACATGCATAAGTAACACAAAAGATGATACACACCTTCTCTAAATCTTAAAAGTTCTTTATTGCTAAATAAGGTTTTGTTTTGTTTTGTTTTTTTTTTCTTCACCAAGTTTTCTCTGTTGCAGGTGTAACAAAGGTTGAAAGAAGCACTTTTTGGTATGAGAAAAAGGCTGAGTAGAAGCTTCCTTGCGTACTATAAGTCTAAGCACACGTGAAAAGATGGGGCAAAGCATGGGGCATGTACCTAGCATGAAATCTTGGCCCCTAAAAAAAAGGATAAGGCATTAGATCAATGACACGTATGTATGACAAACATTGTACATGATTTTTTTTTATTTTTTTCCCCATATATACCGATATATACTCTCCTATATACATGCATATATACGCACGTATATGTATCCCGTATACAGTTTACATATCTTCAGCCACAACAGCCCTTAAACAGGGCCAAAAAACCCACCAAAACCACCACAAATGGGCTAAGGAATCATGGGCTATGTATTTGCGGGAAAATCGGGTTCCCGGCAAAAGAATAGGAGCCTAAAAACGGCGGCGTTTTCATTGTGAATTAATATATACTATAAAGTTACATACAGAGCTATCATTGAGGTGGGTGAGGTAGGCTACCGCCTAGGGTCTCAAAAACTTCATGGATCTTAAAGTTTTTTTCGCTAACAATGATATACATGTGCACACATGTTTTTCAAATATGCATTTAATCTTGTAAAACAATGACACTTTTTACATACATTAATTTTTTAAGGCCTTGTTATGGATTTTCGCCTGGGACCCCAAAACTCGGGACGACCGTGGTAACATATATACCTTGACACGGATTTATGACTATCTCTATCAGTGTTTCCAGTGATATGATGTTTTTGGTGTGTCACTAGCTGCGAGACAATTTTTTTTATAGTGTATGTCGAATTTATGGATTTAATTACTATTGGTTAGTGGTGACAATTAGTAAGCATATTTTTTTTGCATGGAAGTTGAAGTTGAAGTTGAAGTTGTACGTAAATAGATATATAAGTGTATTTGATTGGAATGTTTGTTTTTAATTACACCTTGAAGCATCTACCTGCCAGGTTAAGTCAATATTATAAGAAGATACGAGAGTTTGTGGGAGTAGGACTACACAAGTGTGATCGTTACAATTGCTCCATTAATGGTCATCGCTATCACAATATGGTGGTGCATGTTTAAGCAATGTTCATTAGTTCAAAATATTACTATTTAAAAGAAGGAATCATCGATCTTCTTCTGCTTTGTGAAAGATATTAGTTATCACTCATACATCTTTAAGAATAACTTTAATAGAATATAATCCCTTTTATATATAATTAGCAAACTGTTTAACACATCTATAATGATAGAGCTAGTAAGACGATTTTATTAACGCATGGTTAGACTAACAACAATATACACTCACTGTGAACAATCGAGATGACTTTTAATCGTTGTACGTGTTGGAAAATTTAGTGCACTTGAGGGATGAGTTCACACCTGGTAATGGGTTTGGAGGTACGGAGTGTACACCCATTTGGTCCATGAACACCCTGACTCAATTGTGGTTATACTAGTAGACTCTACTTCTAGACTCTGCTGCTAGACTCTACTGCTCTGCTGCTAGACTCTACTTCTAGACTCTGCTGCTAGACTCTACTGCTCTGCTGCTAGACTCTACTGCTGACTCTGCTGCTGACTCTGCTGCTGATTCAAAGTACTGCTGATTCAAAGTACTGCTCGTTTTAACCACTGATTCCTACTATTATGGAAAGTATTATGTTATAATTAATGGGCCGTTAATTATTCATAATTCCATGGGCTAGGGTTTGAGTAAACTCTATTATAAATAGAGATCATAACACATCTGCATGATAACGATCAACACAAAACCCTAAACACTTGAATACGATTCTGTTCTTGATTTGTGCCTAAAACAAGAACATCACTTGGTCTTATCCCATAGAGATATTCGTGTAACCCAGGCATAGGGTCGAATAGTTTCTATTGGAAAGTGATACCACGATTTCAAGTGAATATCCGGTACTCATTGATTATCTTAACCCTAATCTGGAACACAGAAACACCTACATAAACCAACAATCAATAGAAACTATTTGGTGATAATCAATGGCTGCTGTTATGAGACATATGGCTGCTAACTTTTCCAAGTTGGAAAAGTTTGAAGGTGTTGATTTTAGAAGATGGCAGAAGAAGATGCAGTTCCTGCTGACCAGCATGAATGTAGTGTCTGTTCTCACTTCTGATATTCCTGAAGATCATGGGGATAATGCTACCATGGAACATATGAGAGCAAGAAGCAAGTGGGAGAATGATGACTATGTTTGCAGAGGTTTAATCCTCAATGGTATGTCTGATTCACTCTTTGATATTTATCAGAATGTTGAATCTTCTAAAGAACTATGGGATTCCTTGGAAGCCAAGTATATGGCTGAGGATGCATCAAGTAAGAAGTTCCTTGTAAGTAATTTTAACAATTACAAAATGGTTGATTCTAGACCTGTCATGGAACAATACAATGAACTTCTTAGTATACTTGGTCGATTCACACAACACAAGATGAACATGGATGAGGCTATTTCAGTCTCTTGTATCATCGATAAACTACCTCCTTCTTGGAAAGATTTCAAGCATATGCTTAAGCATAAGAAGGAGGAGTTAACTCTTGTTGAGTTGGGCAGTCACTTGCGCATTGAGGAATCACTCAAAGCACAAGACATTGACAAGCCAAAGAGTAGCAATGCTACTGGTCCATCAGTTGTCAATATGGTGGAGCATAACAACTCCTCCAGGAACAATGACAACAAGGGCAAGCGTAAGCATCATGATAACACCAAAGATGATCTTAACAAGAAACCAAAAGTGACTTGTTGGAAGTGTGGGAAACCTGGACACTTCAGGAAAGATTGCAAGGGTGGTAAAGTTGGAAACAAATCCAATGGATCAGGCACAAGTGGAGGGAATGGTAACACCAATTCTCTGAAAGGTCAGAATATATTTAATAAGTCTTTTGAGATTTATTATGTTACATATATATCTGAAATTTACTTTGTGCAGGATGATGATGTTGCTTGGTGGGTTGACTCTGGAGCTACAATTCATGTGTGTAAAGATAGAAGCTGGTTCAAGACTTATGAGTCAATGAATGATGGTTCTATTCTTCATATGGGAAACGAGTCAACTGCCCTGGTGCATGGAAAAGGATGTGTGGATTTGAAGTTTAGTTCTGGAAAGATTGTTTCTTTGTTTAATGTTTTACATGTTCCTGATGTTAGAAAGAATTTGGTTTCTAGTAGTGTTTTGAATAATTGTGGTTATAAACAAGTAATTGAATCTGATAAGTATGTTTTGTCTAAACATGGTGTGTTTATTGGTTTTGGCTATTTGTGTAATCAAATGTTCAGGCTTAATATTGTGCATGATAATGTTAATTCTGCTTTTATGTCAACCACTAAATTGAATGATTCAAACTTATGGCATGCTAGACTTGGCCATGTACACTTTAAAAGAATGCAAGATATGTCTAAGGATGGATTAATTCCAGCCTTTGATATGGACACTAAAAAGTGTAAAACTTGTATGATGAACAAAATAACTAAGAAACCTTTTCAAAGTGTAAAACGTGAAACTAAAGTGTTGGAACTGATTCATAGTGATCTATGTGATTTGCATGCTACTCCCTCTTTGGGGAATAAGAAATACTTTGTGACTTTTATTGATGATGCTTCTAGGTTTTGTTATGTTTATTTGTTACATACTAAGGATGAAGCATTAGATAAATTTAAAGTATTTAAAACTGAAGTTGAATTGCAACAAGGGTCTCTAATCAAAAGATTTAGGACTGATAGGGGAGGTGAGTACATGGATACTCTGTATTTTCAGTCTGTTGGTATAATCCATGAAACGACTGCTCCCTATACTCCTCAGCAAAATGGTATTTCTGAAAGGAAAAACAGGGTGCTGAAGGAGATGGTTAATTCCATGTTGTCCTATTCAGGGCTGAGTCAAGGGTTCTGGGGTGAAGCTATGTTAACAGCTTGCTATTTATTAAATAGGGTTCCCAACAAAAGGAACAAGGTTACCCCTTATGAACTCTGGACTAAAAGAAAACCCAACCTGAACTTTCTCAGGATTTGGGGTTGTAGGGCTGTTGTAAGACTCCCTGATCCAAAGCAGAAAACTTTGGGTGAAAGAGGCATTGAATGCATCTTTGTTGGATATGCTGAGCATTCCAAGGCATATAGGTTCTATGTCATTGAACCTAATGAATCTGTTTCAATTAACTCTATAATTGAATCAAGGGATGCACTCTTTGATGAGAATAGATTTTCATCTATCCCTAGACCAAGTCAAAGGATTCCAAATGGAACCAATGACAATGGTGCTTCAGAAGAACCTGATGTGGTTTCTGCTGAGGTTCCTGCTGAGGTTGTGGAACAACAACCTGAACCTGAGCTCAGAAGGAGCAATAGGGTGAGGACTCCAAAGTCATTTGGACCTGAGTTTCAATTATACTTAATTGAAGGTACAAGGAGTGAGGTCTCTGACCAATACTCATATTGCTTCATTATTGAGGATGATCCCAAAACATTTGAAGAAGCAATGAAGTCCCAGGATGTTGCTTTCTGGAAAGAAGCAGTTAATGATGAGATGGATTCCATCATGGGCAATAACACTTATGTGTTGACTGATCTACCACCTGGTTGCACACCTCTAGGTTGCAAATGGATTTTC
Source organism: Artemisia annua (assembly GCA_014162995.1). Taxonomy (NCBI): domain Eukaryota; kingdom Viridiplantae; phylum Streptophyta; class Magnoliopsida; order Asterales; family Asteraceae; genus Artemisia; species Artemisia annua. The sequence goes on from LBNU01004883.1 coordinate 26,926, forward strand.
AAAAAGAAAATGAAGGTAGATGGAACTGTTGAAAAGTTCAAGGCAAGACTAGTTATTCAGGGCTTTAAACAAAAGTCAGGAATAGACTATTTTGATACTTATGCCCCTGTGGCTCGTATCAGTACCATAAGATTGCTAATTGCTTTGGCATCAATTCACAATCTGATTATTCATCAGATGGATGTGAAGACAGCTTTCTTGAATGGTGATTTAGATGAGGAAGTTTACATGAAACAACCTCAGGGCTTCATCATGCCTGGCAATGAAAACAAGGTGTGTAAACTGATTAAGTCTCTTTATGGACTAAAACAGGCACCTAAGCAATGGCATCAAAAATTTGATGAAGTGGTTTTGTCTAGTGGTTATTCACTTAACCAGGCTGACAAATGTGTATATAGCAAATTTGATGAATCTGGTAAAGGAGTCATCATTTGTCTATATGTTGATGACATGTTGATCTTTGGCACTGACCAAAATCAAGTTGATCTTACAAAAGAATTTTTGTCATCAAAGTTCTCCATGAAGGATATGGGGGAGGCAGATGTTATCCTTGGTATTAGGATTAAACATGAAAGTAACAAGATTTCTATCTCACAGTCTCATTACATTGAGAAGGTGTTGAAGAAATTTAATTACTTTGATTGTACTCCAGTGAGTACTCCTATGGATACAAGTGAGAAGCTAATGCCTAATACTGGCAAAGCTGTATCTCAACTTGAGTATTCTAGGGTAATTGGCTGCTTGATGTATGCCATGACTTGTACTAGGCCTGATATTGCTTTTGCAGTAGGTAAACTGAGCAGGTATACTAGTAATCCTAGTGCTCATCACTGGCAAGCAATTCAGAGGGTTTTTAATTATTTGAAAAGAACTATGGATTATAGTCTTTCATATACTGGTTATCCTTCAGTGTTAGAAGGATACACTGATGCAAGTTGGATCAGTAACACTGAAGATAATTCATCTACCAGTGGCTGGGTATTCCTACTTGGTGGAGGTGCAATTTCTTGGGCATCTAAGAAACAAACTTGCATTACCAGTTCAACCATGGAATCTGAATTTGTGGCTTTAGCTGCTGCTGGTAAAGAAGCTGAATGGTTGAGAAACCTGCTTCTTGAGATTCCATTGTGGCCTAAACCTATAGCACCCATTTCTATCCGTTGTGATAGTGCTGCTACATTGGCAAAGGCTTATAGCCATATGTACAATGGGAAGTCTAGA
>LBNU01004884.1:0-13134 GCA_014162995.1 Artemisia annua
TATATGGTTTGATGGGTGGATCGGGACCTATTTCAATTCCTAAATTTTCATCCAAGGATGGAAGATTAGGTAACGGTTTTGGTTGAGGCTCCGGCTCATCAGAACTAGGAACTTCCATAGAACTAAAAGAAAGGTCATCACTACAAGTATTCGAACCTATTCCTTCTAGTTGTGTTTGGTCCAAGGGTTCAACCTCTATCGGGGTTCCTATAGTCTATTCTACTTCTTCCGGGTAGGTTAGAGGTGGTGTGTATGCCTCCAATGATGGTAGGACTGTGGGATACTTGGTGGGCTTGGGGTATTTACCTCGTCACTCCTCGTGTCAAGATCACCAATATTCTCATCATGTGTTTTAGTAGAACCTAACCCTAACATTTTCCCAAGTATCTCAAGTGCTTCTCTAGGCATCTCAACTTCTATATCCGAATCATAAGGATCATGACTGCTATATTCAAATTGCCCAAAAGATTCATCATGTGTTTCTTGAGATTCATCGTCATCGATTGATGAGTATGTAAATACTCATCATTTTTCTATAACCTGAACTGCCAAAAACAGCCAAAAACACCAAATAATGCATCAAAATAATGGAAATATTCCAAAAGTGTGTTTTATGAGTCTTAGATGCAAAATGTTTGGAAACAAATGAAAAACAAGCAAAGTTTGCACAATTGGCAGTTTCAGTCCCTCAACTTTCACAAATTGTCAAAACTAGTCCCTAAATAGTTCAAAATATGCAAAATATCATAAAAGATCCTTGGGGATTCATAAGTTGTCAAAACAAACCCTTTGAATATCAAAAATCACAAAATTACAACTTTGGTCCCCCAAGTTTGAAAAATGTCAAAAATAGTCCTTGGTGAATTTAAAAAGTGAAAATAATCAAAAATAAACCTTGTACTATTCATAAATGACATAATTGGTCCTTGTGGTAGAAATTTGGAGAATTACAGGTTTGGTCCCTGAAGTTTCACAAGTTGGCAGAAATGGTCCCTGGACTTTCAAAAGTGGAAATTATCAACTCTAGTCCTTGTACTATTCAAATATGGCAAAATTAACCCTTGTGAACACTTTGGAAAAATCACAAAACACAACCCTCAACTTTCAGCAAATTACAAAAATGGTCCTTGTGATTTAATAAACCAAACCGGACCCTTTATAATTATAAACCCCAATCCAATCCAAATCCCTTAACCCATTACACCCCTAGCCCAATACCCTTCCCTTTTCTTTTTTTCTCTGGCCCAAAAACAAACCCAGCCCAACCTTTTAAATATATAACTCCCAGGCACCCTCTTCCCCCCTTCCCCGTTCACACCATCACCTCCACCATCCCACTTGCAGGTCACATCTCCACCGCCCAAACCCATCACCCTCACCATCATCACCTAACCCTACCCCCCACAATAAATGCCACCACCCCCTCTTGCAATTAAAAACAGAAATGGTTATAAAACCATTTTGGCGCCAAAAACTCAATCAAGGGCTAGGATCAATCTCAGAGCATNTCCAAAGTACATAGTATATTAAGCCTTGAATACATGTGCCTACACTGCTATCATATATAAATATGCTTTGCCATGCTCACTGCTATAATAAATGCGAATCAGAGCGACTGCTCACCTCCGCCGCACCTCAGGCGCGTGCGAAGTGTTTTTTTAAAACAACTCTACCTTAAAATGTATACAATTTGTATGTAACATTATAATCAGAAAACAGAAATATAATGTTTATTAGATCTTACCATAATTGATATCTATCTTATTTTTTCATCACCCATTCCACGTCATAGTATCGAGCTGACAAGCAAACGAACAAAAAATTAAAGAAAGAAAATACAAAAATAGTTCAAATCAGTAATTTCTTACCATTAATTGATATATATTTAATTTTTTAAAAATCGTTCAATAGATCAGACAACTAACAGTACTGATTTGATATGTTGAAGAAATATATTGCAATTGCTTGACTCATCACGTTGATACACTTTTGGACCTAAAAAAAAAAAAGTAATGAAACCAATAATTAAATCATGAAAAAATGAAAATCTCATGTTTCAAAGGTTCACGGGTTCTGACTTTATTTCAATACCCGTTAAAACGTGCGAGAAACTGCGAAACTCCTTCATAAAGCCTCACGAAGCAGAATCACTAGTTATAGAAACTGAATATAAAAATTATGTGTGTATGTATTTGCCTTAAGTATTGATATTAGTGGATAGATTATTGTTGGACCATTTGTGCTCAATAATTATAATTAATGAATTGATATTTTTTTATTAAATCCCGATTTTAATAGTGCTAAACTATATTAGGTATTTTTCTCTATAGATTTTTTTTTTAATATGTTTTTACGTATATTTTATATTTTTGTTTTATTCAGAAGGCATAGAGGTTAGATAGAATACTAATGGCATGAGATGTATCTAAATTTAAATAGAGAAGACATGATAAATGTAATATCTTGTAATATAATGTAATGCATAAATGTGAATGTATTTTCTAGCATGTCTAATTGTTAAATACGTAGATCATATTCTATCTAGATCTGTACAATATATATATATTCGTTATACTAAGACATTGAAAATTTTTTTTGAGAATACATTCCAGCTAAAGTGTCAGCACATTAAGAATCTATAAACTAAAACCATTTTACATCAAAGTAAGATAAGAAAACGACATGACACTTATCATATATATACTTGATAATGTTCTCAATTGAATAAAACATTAATGAGTTATCGACATTAAGAACACTATACATACACAGTAGACCTGTTTGACTACCTATAGATTGCTACTAAACCGTCACACTTTCAAAAACATACAACCGCACAGAGTCAAAGAACATATGTGTTTCTTCGAGTTCATTAAAAATCATTCGAAAGTATGGCACCACTTCCAAGAACATATATGCAACCCTTCCAAAGACATATGTGGTATTTCTCGTTTCCTTTAAATTCAAGAACGTACTCGCTCAAAGAACAATTGCCGCTTTTCCAAGGAAAAGGTGTTTTCAAGTTTCTGTACATATGCTATCTTTTTCATATCATCTTTAGTTAGCCTATATCCAGTATTCAACGAATTACAGGTTCATCTCTTATGAATTATCTCGTATCTGGCTGCACTGACCCATAACACATGAGCCTAACATAGACATGATCAAAGACTGTATTAGCAAAATATAAAATAACAACCCCATAAGAAGTTTTGTCAGATGATCTTAAAAGTATTCTTAATGGGGTTTCTACAAGCCCGGAATTAATATTGTATGGAAAAAACAGAAGAAATTAATGCGTTCCGCTTTAATAATTCGGGCTTGTTAGGTATATGTTACATACGGGCGTGCATAGCATCTGGTAAACCATAGAATTTATCTTCCAAAAGATATCTTTTAGCTATGATAATGGAACTTAACTATATGAATCATGTTTCTTTGAATCGAAAATTAAGCTAAATGTGCCCGGTATGGAGAGAATTGTCTGATGACGTGGGTTTATGAGGAATATCGTGGAGTTTAAATAGGAACGGTTGTCATTACAGACTTTTTGTGGTTATGACAAAAGAGACAATTACTTAGAAAGGAATTTTATACGGATACTTCTCATTATAAGCTTTGACATCTTAAGTCATGAGTTTTTTATGAAGATAGTCCGACTTTTATTGGTTCTTTCTTTAGAAGCCTTTTACAATTCAAAAAGTAAGTCTGATTTTTTATTTCTTTAATCAATACCGAAATAATGTTGCTGTTTAATGTTAGATAAGATGCTATTGTAGACATCTTAGAATTTCAGCATTAATTTTTAAAGGCAGAATTGTCTTTTTTATACCTTGCTTTTATTAGAAGATATATATATATATATATATATATATTATTATTTATAATATATATATATATTACTATATATATTATATAATAGTATATATAATATATATATATATATATATATATATAGTATATATATATACACAAGGCTTTATTTTCAGAACCCTGTTAAGATGCGGGATGCGAGACCTTCTAGACGAGAATATAGATGTCTTATTTAATATTAATCAAGTTATTATTCTAATATCCGAAGGAGAATATTTTTGTAGTAAAAATTAACTCAAAACAATATTATTATGTTATTATTGGATTTTTTATAAATACCTTTATTCAACATAAATCCAACTAATTGCAGATATCGTTAGAAATTTTTCGGACCCTTTTTATTAATTACTTATTTATTATTTTTTTTATCATTTTTGTAACATATATCCAGAATATTAGAACATATGTGTTTTTTTTTATTTTTTTTTTATTTATTTTTTTTTTTAAAACAAGTAGGTGCCATGTATGTTTTTAGATAATGTAAAGTTAAATGTGGTTTCTATAATGTGAAATGTATACACTTATTATCAAACTAGAATCAATATTTTTCCTAACCAATTACTTTTTACAGAAGTTTGAAACACAAATCAAAAGAAATAATCATATAAAAAATAAAAAAATAAGATTCATATGCTTAAATGTTCATTCCACTTAATTCCATATATACAGAACAATATAATCACTGTATGTCAATAATATACGTGATAAATTTCTTCAGAAAATCAACAAAATTAATATTCAATGTAGTATGAATTATTGTTTTCTCACTTATTCAGATCATCTCTAATGATATCGTTCAATCTTGAATCATATTACAATCAATCTGAAACAAGCAATGACAATTGCAAAAACATTAACCATTTAGAATAATGACCATTAAATTAGAAACTATAGGGAATAAAAGGACATAGATATCTAACATACTATTATAACTCATATTGCAGGCCAATCTTTTCTACATACTATTTGATTTTACACATTAGATAAAAACCCAGAAATCCAACTCTTTGGCCGGAAAAAGACGGGTAAACTTGTTCATTCTATCTATGTTGTATAAATAAGAGAAAACAAACAAGCACTAGAAAGTTGGAATTAACGAAACAATAGACCCATTTTACCCTGCTTTTGTTTACCGAGCATCAACAATTATTGGCTATCCAATTTACTGTTATAAACGGCTTCATTCTCTCAGAAATTCGTTACCTCTCAATAACTCATTTGTATTCTGACATCCCTCATGTCAAACATTTAAAACATATAGTACATTTGGAGCATCGCAAATAACCATCATCGAATACGGACTGTATATTTACTTTAGCCATGCCTTTCTTCCCTACAAAATTCAAAATACATGTATCGCCGTTAGTTTTCGGTTTTATCACTATATGTAAGAAAGACAATGTACATGACAATGGTGGCATCTGACCAGTTTATCGGGTTATTCGGGCTTCAAAAAATGGTCCTTGCCACACAAAACAGGATCCGAAACTCTCAAATCTTCATACTGTTCTTTAATTATTATTATCTACTTTAAATACATTACATGCATATAAACATATTCATATTATTACAAGGAGATTACTTACTTGATAAAACATCCCATCGATCAATTAAACCATGTCAATCCATTATTAGAATATACTTTAAGGCTCTATTTCGGGTTTTCACGACTAATTAATTGTGTATTGTACATTTTGGAATATAAACTCCCTCTAGATATGCTAAAGGAATGGCCCCAGATACATGCAGAGGAGTTTGTGGGGGTTGGTGGGTGGTTTATTTAAAGGTTAGTTTTGAGAGGAGTATGCCTGTGCACTATATTATGAATTGATTTATAGTATGCGGACATGTCCTGTCCCTACCGCTAATTTTTTTAAGGGCGTAATAAGACAAGAAATGCACAAAGCAATATAACCTTTATAGATTTAACTATCCATCATGTCATCGACAACATTTCCTTGATTAAGAATATAAAGGCAATCAGTAGCCAGGTCCTCATATATAATTATCATTAAACAATCTAACGGTTTTAAGAGAGTTCTCCGCAGTTCCCAAGAACCACATCATAACTAGAGTTACCATACTGAGTTAATCAAAGTAAGTACTACTTCTAATACGTCAAACAACAATCTTATAAACATTGTTGTTCGTGTTAGTTGCTCCAAGAAAGTGTTTGTTATTAATAACTTATGCTCTTAATTTCTTTTTTACCTTATTTTCTTAATATCAAAGAACTTATTTCCCACTTTTAAATAAGTAAAAAGCCAAAAAAATAGGTATAAAAAATAAGAACTAAATTCATTTTATCAAAATTAATATAGCACTCAAAATCCCATAATTATTTAACACTTAACACACAGAAGATATAATCGAGCAAACCAATCAAGCATTAACAGACTCATTAGAACCATTTAGAATTCACCCTCATAAATGGATAATTTTTCCAAAAAACATATACAAAATATTTTTTATTTATAACCTTTACAACTAAAATGATATTCTAAGATATAAATACAAAATAACATGAACTAATTTAAATATATAGTGAGATTTACATATGTAGATTGTAGAGTAGCTTTTCTGCCAGATTCTTGCAAAAGAATAGCATAAATAAAGAATAAAGCAGCCAATTATCGTAAGCGAGAAATCTAAACAGCAATTACGCAACCGAAAAATCAGTCAAACATCTGTCTATCACTTATCATTTGCGTACAATATTTATTATTTATTTGATATTTATAAAATGTTGAAAATTCAGAAGGTTATTCTATGAGACATAGGGCGATATTTCATATTTATTATATTTTTACTATTTAGCTAATCATAAATCATTTACATCGATTATTAATGCAATCTTATATTCTGATATAAATTGAATAAATAAAATAATCAACCGTCTCATTCTCAATTAGTCCGATTAAATAAAAGATCGGCTCAGTAGATACGTGATTAAATTAGTAAAGAGAGGGGTTCGTGTTCAGTTTTGTGGAGATAGAGACTAGTGGATAGAATAATAGATGATATAATCTTGTTACGGATGCTAGTACAGTATTTTATGTTATCAACATAAAGTAATAATACCAGTCTATATTGCAATGATATCCTTTTTCTTCCTGTTAATTTAAATATTCTATTGAATTTTTCTTAAGATAATAAGTATACACTAGAAATCTGATTGCCACATTCAATCAATAGATTGAAACATTTGATCATCTTTCCACTACTCAATTTATGGGGTCTATAAAGCGAATATTCTCGTCGCAGACGTTTCCGCCAACTAACTCACTTATAGCTACTATAAAACAAATCATTATGAAAATATAAAAGTTATACACTAAACTAAACATAAAAATAATCAAAATATTAACAATTAATGATTAACAAAAATATAATATTGCTAAAATTTCTACTGACATTACAAAATGCTAATTAATTAAAAAAAAATAAAATTTAATGGTGAAGCACAAGTATGTTGAAACACATTGTTTTTGCATACAATCCGTCCTAGTGTGCACGTGATTCAGTATCCTTGATAATTATCATTGTATCCGATTTTTGCCATATATGCTACATGCATATGTAACTTTTTCGGAGTATCATTCAATACATACATCTTGTTATCAATCTTTCAGTGCATTTGTATTCTTAGTCTTTGAGCCATAAACCTAATATATATAATATATTTGCACAATTATTAATTACCAGACAATAATACAAAAAAATTATTGGATGAATATCTTGTAATTAAGTTATATGGACTACACTTGTATTCAGTAATATCAGCTTGTAAAACATATATGTGCAACAAACTTATAAAAACACATATGCCACACATGACCCATATAACCTATAAAACACATGCACCCTTTACAGTATGATTATATAATATATTTAATATATATATTATATAATATATATTATAAGTGTTAAAGCTATGTTCTTTTCAGAATCAAATAAATGGCGGAACTGCAAGAACCAATATTTGAACATTTATTTTTATAATCAATATGGACATTATTACTTGTTGGACATATTAATGTTAAAATATAAGTAAATATACAATGTAAAGTTATTGTAAAGGTTTTATATAGGGCATATTATAGAAATTTAAATACAATACTCATCCTTTTTGGATAAACTGTTTCATACAAATACGATAACTAAGCGATAATTTTGATTTAGATTGAAAAAAAATAAATAACAAAAATAAACTAGAATCTTGCTCCCATTAATCCCTACAGAATATTATAATACGAACTGACAGCTCCTATCATAATATCACAATATCACATCTCCTAAGAGAATTGAAGCATATAACTTAATTTGGAGTGTCAATTATTAATTCTTTATATAGTTGTTGTTTCCTAGTCTCTTATTAAGGTTAAAGTATTTTATTTTATTAAATCAATTTATGAGATGATTTTAATTATTCAGTATTTTTTCATGTCATATATAATATATTATATTATATATAAACTTAAATTGAATATCTAACTATATAGAAATATTATATATATTTTATATTTTTAAAGGTTCGAAATTTTTTTTGGCTTCTGATATGAAACCAAACATGTGTTCAGATATCTATGCTAAGGTTTGTTTTCGATCTATTGATTTCGGTTTATTTTGGAGTTGATGTTTATCACCTGAGACTTTCACAGCGGATCATTTAGTTCTTTCGATCTGTTTTGTAACACGAAACATTTCGATATGTTAGAGGAGGTATGTATTATTCAAATATGTAATATAAATATAAATATGATAATTATTAGTGTTCGGTTTGTTTCGATCTAATGGTCGGTTTACTTATTCGATCTTTATTTGTACTCATTCTTAAAAATTAAATATGATCATATGTTCCGGTTATATTGAATATATTGATGTCACTGCATTGACGACCTCTTGAGTACATGTCGTTTATACATATTATGATATTATACCCAAAAAAATAACTGAAATATACATATGCAGATACCACATTTCCATCATAGAATTTTGTATATGAATATATATTATAAAACTCTTAACTGTTTTTTTGTAAATGCTATCCCGATTTTAGTGTTCGATGAATAGTATATATGGCTATGTAAAAATGGGATTTGTGTCTATATCGTAATAAAAAGTTTGATATAGGATAACCCCAAACAAAACCCAAATTAGGATAATGGGTATATTATGCAGCACATATAGAATAGCTGGTTCTTGTGTAAGTAGATAGATGTTTGTTGTTATTTATGTGTTTACAAAGAGTATATGGACATAATGATAGTTGAAACACATATAACTCATATCGAGACAATGCTTTTAGGTGGTAATGGTACAATATATTTGATGATAACAGACACTTGTGCACATGTAAGAAACAAAAGCTTTAATCAACTTAAAATTCTATTTAGTTTATTTCTGGTTAGGTTAGGTTTGGTTTGGTTTGATGGCTGTTGGTGAACATCCTCGGATACTATGTGCACAAGTACCTGTGTGCTTGATAAATAGTAAAAATGATAGATCTACACATATATCTTTGCAAGACAGTTCCAAACATATGTGCGCACAAGTATATGTTGTTTTAATGAATAACGTGTTCATTTGATTAACCAAATACTTCATTTTTATTCATTTTTGTTATTTTGTCTTATAAATAAACATTTCTTTGCAAAAGCTTGGTGCCTGCCATTATTCTGATTATGGGTGTTTGGGTTATAATCTTTTTAAACTTGACAAACCTTTTTAAGATATCTTTTCGAATAAAGGAAGCTTTAAAAGTGAGAAGTTTAAAAAATTGAAGGTGCATATGTGTATAGTTGATATATGGTGCATATGTGTTTAAGTTTTAATAATATATATATATATATAGCTATAATATATATATATATATATATATATATATATAATATTATATATATATAGTATATATATTACTATATATATATATATATATATATTATATATAATTATATTATATATATATAATATATATATTATATATGTATATAATATACAGGCCAAAAATACTAGATATATAAAGCATTAATATATATATATATATATATATATATATATATATATATATATAATATTATATATATATATATATATATATATATATATATCATATATATCACTGCAGGGTGCAGTGTGTGTTAATAGTTGGTACATGTGTGCTATGTGTTTTAAGTTTTGTGCACATATGTTTTTACAGCTGATATCAATTACAAGTGTGTCATAACTTTATTCAGATCCGATCATATTTTTTCTGTATTATTGTAGTGAATTAATATGGTTGCCAATATCTAGGTTTGCTCAAGACGAAGATAACATGCATGAAAATGATAGCAGACAAAGAATAGTACGTGTGAATAACTCCGAAAAGTTTACATGCATGTGCAAAAAATAATATGCAAAAACGATCAAGATAAATCAAAGGTACGTGAATGCATACGTGCACACTAAAGACGATGTTGCAAAAACATGGTGTTTACACATGTGCATCCTCAAATTAATTTTATTTTTTTTAATTAATTAAGCATTTGTAATGTAGTGAATTTTAGCAGATATTATATTTTGTAAATCATTAACTTGTGCAATTTTTGAGTTATTATTTATGTGTTGATAAGTTTGTATCAGGATTTTTAAGTTTATAAGAGAAGTTCAGTGCACGTGTGCACATATGGCTCATACTTAAAAGTTTGAAAGAAATTCACATTTTGAACATCATCTTAGTGGTCCTATAATTGAAAATTTGATTTATCTACTAGAAGAAAAGCACATATGCACCTTACTAAAATACATGCTCGAAATATATATATAAAAAAAAAAAAATCCAAAATTTAGGACTAAAAAAACGTTTTTTTAAAAAAATTTTATAAAATGAAAATAAAGTAATTTAACCATTATACCTTTTGATTTAAATAAAAAAAATAATATCAAAAAAATCTGTTGGTTGATGCTGGTTCTCGCAAGTTCTCGCATTTATTGGTTCTGAAAAGACTCACCCTATATATTATAATATATCATAATGAATATTAGTATATAGGCTATTATATATACTATATATATATAATATTAGTGTATCTTTATTTTCAGAACTCTGTTAAGTGGCGGGACTGCGGAACTCTTTTAAACCGTTAATTGTTAATGAAAGATGAGATGACTTGTGCAATTAATGTCATGTAAAAGAAAGATCAAGGAATACTGATGTAAATCTAAAAGGGATTTGGCATTTCTATTCGCCTGAAAAGGTGGAGGAACCAGTTTATACATTAATTAACGCTCTCGTCTCCTCTCAAAACCTAAAAACCACCACCCCAAACCCTCTATGCCGCCTCCATTTAGATCTGTTTTCCAGTAAAAAAAAATCACCCATGAGCCTCTTTTCTAGTTGGTTATGGTTTATTGATCGATGATGTTTATCAAATATCTTTATAGATCTTTTATTGAAATAAAAAGAAACTATCTTATAAGGATTGAAGTTTCGGATCTTGTTTTTGTGTGGCCAAAGACCATTTTTTTGGAACCCAGAATAACCCGACTAAACTGGTCACACATTGTCGTGCTCTTCTATGAAACCGAAAACGAAATAATTGTAGGAGAAGAAAGGCAATGGCAAGTAAGTGGTCGATCTTGAAGGTTTGCATCAAGGTTAAATGTTGATGAAGATAGAAAATGAAGAAAATGAATTGAGAAAGGCAAAGACTAAAAAAATGTGGCTACAGCGGTAATCTTTTTTTCTAATCCAACTTCTAGTTTGCCTTGTTTGTTATTCTCTTTATTGTATTATCTCAACATGTGACAGTTGTGACCTCTTTTTCCGCAAAGAGGTTGATTGGAGTATATTTTATTTTTAATGTGTAACATCAAATGAGCAAGCAAGGTTGAAAATCGCCCTAGTTCTATTTTAATGCATACAAGCATTTAAATTGTCTTATTTATGATTTCAAATGCTTTTGAACTATCACTATTTTATTATTTCTAATTTCGTAAAATTTGATAAAATTTGTTTGTGGGGCTAACGATATCTGCATTGGTTAGTTTGGACTCTTACATATATGTTTTTGGTTAAAGTTACAATTTTTTGATCGATGGATATAGCAATGCTCTTCGTAGTATTGATTGGCATGTGGTCCTTTATGTAATTGTTTAGTATGTTCAAAAGTTTGAAACTTGACATTGATGTAGTAGTGATCTAGGAATGTAGTATGTGTAGAACTGTAGGATGTTAGTAATGTTCTTTGGAGTATTAAAGTGCATGCACGCCTATGTAAATCAATCCAGCGAAAAGGACGCTTTTATTTTTTTAATTTATTTTCGGGCTTGAACTTTTATGACTAAGTGCATAGGTGTTATTTTATTTTTTGAGTCGGTAACGATGTGGTTTTATATTGTGATTGTAATTTGTTGATATCGTGTATAACTAATTATTTAATATTTCAGAAAACTGGAAATACACCTCTCCTTTGAAAGCGTGCAAAAATGTTCTTTGAAGCGAAGATACGTTCTAGTGAATTTAAAGAGAAACGAGAAATACACATATGTTCTTGGAAGGGTTTGCATATATGTTCTTGGAAGTGGTGCATACATGTTCGAATGAATTTAATGAGAAACTCGAAGAACACATATGTTCTTTGAACTCGTGCGTGTATGTTTTTGGAAGGTGTGCACATATGTTTTGTGCACGTGTGTTTTTTTGTACTTGTAATTAAGTTAAATGTAACATTCAAGTATATGAATATTGTTTTTTCTTTTATAATGGTTTATTTTCTTAGATTTGTGTTTCAAACTTCCAAAAAAATTAATGGTTAGACAAAAATATTGGTAGGTTGATAGAAAAATGTAAACGATTACATGCTAGAAATACATTTAAAATTACATTATTTAAAAAACATACATGTACCTCATATTTAAAAAAAACACATATGCACATGTAGTATTCTAGAACCATGCTAGCTAAACAAAAAATAAAATAAAAAAAAAATAAAATAAAATTCCTAAAATTTAGCACTATTAAAAATCGGGATTTAATAAAAAAATTCAAAAAGAATATAAAAATTGTATTTTACAATAATACCCTTTTGGATTAATAATAATTTTTAATATTTAAAAAAACCTCATTGGTTTAGAGGAGTTCTCGCAGTTTTCGCACTTAACAGGGTTCTGAAAATAAAGCTCCCCTATATATATATATATATATATATATATATATATATATATATATATATATATATATATATATATATATATATATATATATATATATATATATAT